>PVIA01000777.1:0-169054 GCA_004024845.1 Tonatia bakeri
ACTTCCTTCAGTTCATTTCCCTCTGTTCTGTTTGTTTTCTTGTTTCTCAATTTTGTTGTCCTTAGTTTTGGTTGCGCGAGGAGGCACAATGCGGTTGCCTATGCCTCCATCTTGGCCAGAACTCTGTCTCTGGTCTCTTAAAAAGTTGTTTTGGCTATTCTGGGTCCCTTGAGTTTCCATATGAGTTTTAGGGTTGACTTGTCAATTTCCACAAAGAAGCCAGCTAGAGATTCTGTTAGGGATTGTGGTGGAACCATGAGGAGTCATGCCATCTGAACATTTCAGTTTTGTGATCCATGAATATGGAATAGTCTTTCCATTGGTTTAGCTCTTCTTTAAACTTTCAGCGATGTTTTATAGTTTTCAGAATATGTTCTGCATTTCTTTTGTCAAATTTATTGTTTTTTATTCTTTTTGATGTTGTTATAAAGAGAATTGTTTTTCTTATTTCATGCTTATATTTTTCATCGCTAGTGTATATAAGTTGATTTTGTATATCGATCTTGAATCCTGAAATCTTGCTGAACTTAATGATATGATCTAATAGTTTTTTAATGGATTTCTCAGGCTTTTCTGTCTATAAGATCATGTCATCTGTGAATATAGTTTTACTTCTTTTCCAATTTGGATGCATTTAATTTCATTTTCTGGTATGAGAGACAAATAGCAAACCAACAAAATTAAAAAATCAGAGTAATAATGTCACATTCATATAGAAACAAACTATAATGATGGGATGAGAGTGACTTGGGTAGCTACTTTAGATTGAGTATGTGGAAATGCCTCCTGAGAGGAAATGAGATCTAGCCTAAAATTTGAATTGTAAGAAGAAACCACCTAGCCAATGAGATCAGTTAATGTGAAGGGACTGAAAGGTGGGAATGAGCTTACATGTTGGAGGAACAACTAGGCTACTGTGACTGGAATGTAGTAGGCAAGGAGGTCTGGAGAGGCAGCCAGGGGCTAGGTCATGCAGGACTTTGTAAACCCAAGCAATGGAGGCTGGATTTTATTCTGGGTTTGATGAAGAGCTACTAGAATGTTTGCAAGGAAGTGATGTGATCTGATTCACATTTCAAAATCACTACGGTTGCTTTGTAGATAACAGAGGTTGGAGTGGAAGCTGGGGAATCACTTAGGAGACTTTTGCAGCACTTCCTGTAAAAGATACTTGGTGTGGTGATAATGGAGATGGAGAGAAGTAAACGGATGGATGGATGGATGGGATGTGCTGATCAATTGGACATGGGGAGTGAAGGAAAGAGGGGTAAGAAATAATTTCCAGATGTTGGCTAGGGCACTTGGGTGGGCAATAGTGTTAAACTGGGGAAGACTGGTCTTGAGCAAACAGGGAGTTGTGCGGGGGTACTGGGGAGATATATCACAAGTTCTGTTTTGACTACATTAAGTTAGAGACACGTACTGGTATTTCAAGTACAAATGCCAAGTAGGCTGTTGGATACACAAGACTGAAACTACAGGAAGTGAGCTAGGGTCACTTGTTTTCAATTTGAAGGAGCTGCCAGTGAGCCAGGAAAGAATGTTTCCAGCAATTCAAGGTAAAATTGTTCCAAGAAGATGTTGGAATGTGCTGATATGCCCAGCCAGATTCCAATCCCAGTGTGTGGGTTACTTTACCTCTCTGAATTCACTTCTCCAGGTACAAAGTGAGGTAATACCTGATGTGGGGGATTTATTGTGAGGTTAAAGGTGATAAGGCATATACATTTAGCAACTACTATTCCACACTAGCTCTGATCTGATCAGCTGGACTTGACAAGTAGTAAGAGCAAAACTTGCTACATTTTCTCAAGGAAAGACATGTCTCAGATGGAAAGCTGTTGTAAGACTATGCTGTAACCTTCACTCTCCCCTTCAGTAAACCTCTTTGAAAACAGTGTAAGTCACTACCACATATCAGGACATAGTTTTCCTATCTAGCTCTTCCTACAAATGCTGCTCACTCTGCCTAAATTAGGCAAGATGTTTAGAATAATAAAGTAACAAAAGGTGCCATAGCAACCACCAAGTATTAAATGCCTCTCTTCTTTCTTGCACTAAGCACACACAAATATATCTAAGTCTTAGCCACTCAGGTCACATAAGAGGGACATCAAGCCCTTATCTTATTGAATTTAAGTGTACTTTCTAAACATTAAAATAACAATGCGACAACAATAATAGTTAACCTTTATGGAGGGCTCACTATGAGCCGGAAAGTACTGTGCTGTTGTTTTAGATCTGTAAGCCATGTGATACCCCAACAACCCTATAGAGCAGCAATAATACCATCTCTGCATTATCTTCCCCAGCTGACCAGCTTTAAATGAATGGGAAAGTTAGCTTATTAGAACTGGACTAACTAGATGTCACAGTGCCTTTTAACTGAAAGGTGTGAGATGGTGAGATTTACAATAGTTCCTCAATGAAATAAATCTTTTAAAAAAATCTTAACAATTTACAAAATTCACCTTTTCCACGAAGACCTGTGATCTAGAGCCCATCCAGGCCTTTCTGAGGAAATGGAATGATTCAGATCAAGGGACTTTTCAAACTACTTTTGTCATTAATGTTTATTTCCATTTAAAATATGCAAATTCAGAATTAATATAAGGTAAAACCTCAAAGTATGTGGCAAAAGAAATGCTGTAAGAGCTTGAATAAAATGATGTGGTACCTGTGTTATGTATGACAGACATTAACAAAAAAGCACATTCTGAAGAGAATCAAATTCTGATAAACTGTAGTTTGTAAAAATCAATTCAGTGGTACAATCTCACCAGGGGAGAAGCAATTTGCCTTGTTACTCTCAGTGAAAAATCAAAAGGGCATATTTCCCTCTTCTAGTTATGACTATCACCGCACTGTATAACATGTATATGCCTAAGTCCTTTAACTCAGAGAATACAGTAAACTAAGCAAGAATTGGTATTTAGCAGGGCTTACAGATCATGTGCTATAAAACATTTTCATTTAAAAATAAAAATTTTATAATCTGTTTCAAAAATATCAATTAAAAATTATATAAACTGCAACAAGATTTCCAAACAGAAGTTCAAAAACCTTGGCCAAGCCATAGCTATAACATAAATAAAATCTAGCTTAATTTACCAACTAAAACATTCACTAAAATAATGTTTTCTGTATGTGTAATACTGAGTGTAATGCTTCAGCATTTCAACAGAAACTGCTGTTCTGTCACACATCATCAAAGTCTGTTCTCTAAACAACTTGAAGAAATTTCAATTACAAGGCAAATCTTCATTTAAATTAGGAACAGTGCATCTTAAAGTTTTAAGAGGCCTATATATAAATAATTTCCAAACACATATTTTTTATATGCTTATGGTTTTAAAAAAATGTTCCCTGAGCACTCTTTCTGCTTGGTTAGAAAAATTAGAATATGACCTATAGAATTTTATTTTGATTTCTCTTGAATATATGCAATTTTTCATCCATCAAATGAATTTGGGAATCTTTCCTTGTAAACAGCTTTAAAGTGATAAGTAATTATAACTGTTTTAAAGGGCTATAGAAATATGGTTGGGTTTTAGAACCCTGAGAACTGTACAATGGGTACCTCCTACAACTGAAATGATTTACTATCCTAAAACTATCAGATGGCACTAGCTTCACACAGGAAAGAGTTAATAATCAGTAATTCCAGCTCAGAAGACCAATAGATAAGCATTAAAAACCAAAAGAAAAAAAGAGTTAAATAACATTGTGCTTTCCATGGAATAACCTTGAAAAAATTTAACCCTCTGCCCAACACAGGAAATACCTCACCATGACACTTTATTTAATGCAGTCTTGAGATCTGTCACTCCTTAATATGCATGCAAACTTCAAATTAGCATCACTGGGAATTTCATCACACAAATTGCAGTTCTCAATGCTACCCCACAATTCACAGAACACGTACCACAGTCAGTGCACATGCATAGTACCACTACCCGGCGTGTTCTCCTATGTTTTTAAGGTCTCAAAAAAAATCTAGGCTACTCAACAGTTTAGTCCTCTTCTTTTTCAAATAAATAAATTGATATTAGGGTCTTAACTAATTTGTAAATACTAATTTTCTATACAGCTTAGCATCACACTAAAAGAAAATTAATTTAAGAAGTTTCATATTTATAATTAGATTTTCCAAGACCTAATTATACACTTTCCTTAACATTATGATTTATGTGGTTTACAAGAATAATTAATAAATAACTTAAAATATTTAGAAGTCATAGTTCTGAAGATCTTCAAGAGGTGAGAGCAATTTCAGATGTTCGGAAGCATGTCTTCGGCCTTTTTAGTTATATGTTAAGGTGCTTTATGCAGGACGCCCCGGACCAAAACGACTTTTAGATCTAGATATTTTAAACAGAAAAGAAGGTCAGAGGTGCTTCTAAAACAAAAGAATGTTACTGTTACTTTAGGTTATGCTTGGTTGATAGTATCAAAATTTAATGAAACTTTATGTAACTCCATAAGACATTTTTAAAAACTCTTGGAGTGAGATGTATTTTGGAATTCACATATTTTTTTATTTTGGGGAGATAATATGGTATATATATTGTAATATTATGGATCTGGAGCAATGCCTCATAATCAAACACATTAATGTTCTTCACAGTGAAACAAATTAACATTTACATTAAGTAGGATAAATACAAACTGTGAATAGCATCATAGTAGCTCAGTTTACATTTGAGCTGACACAGATATGTGAAAAAGATCTTGTGGTATTTTGAGCTTTCTGGATTTCTGCATTGCAGATAAGGCTTCTAGATCTGTAGTATTAACTATCAAATCTCAGTAACTGTAAACCTTTAAAAGAAAACCGGTGAACCCTGGCTGGTGTAGCTCAGTGGATTGAGCGCGGGCTGCGAACCAGGCATCGCAGGTTCAATTCCCAGTCAGGGTACATGCCTAGGTTGCAGGCCATGGCCCCCAGCAACCGCACATTGATGTTTCTCTCTCTCTCTTTCTCCTTCCCTTCCCTCTCTAAAAATAAATAAATAAAATCTTTAAAAAAAAAAAACTGGTGAAATAAAATAACACAGGATCCAGAAGTTAGATTTTTAAAAGAGAAATAAAATAAAACAAAGAATGAGAAAGACTTCAATGATGTATGTAAAGTAATAGCATGTAACCTACAAATAGTATTACAACTCTGCTAATTAACAGTAGCAGTGTGGCTTACATTTTGATCAGCAGTTAGATCAGAACACAGATGAATCAATAAACTGAAGTCTTAAAAAAACACTATACTTTTATTACATTTCATGCTTATGACCTTTTAAAGTCTTAATTTTTGAGTTAAAATCTGGCTATTTTTAGTGTCTTGATCTGATCCTTGAAACAGAACAAAACAAAACTCAATGTGATTTGCCCAGAAAAAATCCCTTCAAAGTCAATGGCACTCTGAATTCGCCTAGGCTGACTCACCTTGAGTTTTTCTCTGAGCTTCCCTGCCGGGCACTGACTGGCACGGAAGCCTTGATTTGTGCTTCGATCCTGGAATAAATACCTCCCGCAAACTGCAGAGTAAAGGAGCAGTCATTATCGTTACAGAATCGAGAGAAAGTATACTTTATTAAAATAGTATTACTCTTTAACTTAAAAGTACCTTTAGTTTGATTTTTGAACATTCAGGCTCTCTGACATAATATACATATATTAAAATGCACCGTTTAGTAAATATTCCTGAATTTTGACAAATGCATACAATTGTGTCACCATTGTTACAATAGACATAGAATAGTTCCTTCAGTCAAGAAAATCCACTTATGTCCCTTATAAGTCAACCAATTTGACACTGCCAATTCTTGGAAACCTTGCTAGTATATTTTAAAAATTATTTTAGAAATTCTAGTTGGTTTATACTGATATATATTATTGAGGTTTTAATTTACATTTCCCTAATGACTAATGATGTTGCATCTTTTCACATGCTTATTTGCTTCCTGTATCCTGCTTTTAATATGAGTATGGTTAATCTTTTGCCCATTTCTTTTAATTGGACTGTTTATTTTATTATTGATTTTTTAGAGTTCTTTATATATTTTGGATACAAATCCTTTACCAGGTAAGTGTTTTATACATATTTTCTCATAGCTTATGACTTATCTTTTCACTTTTTAAGAGTGTCTTTCAAAAAGAAGAACTTTTAAATTTTGATGAAGTCCAATTTGTCAAGTTGTTTCTTTTATGGATCATGTTTTTGTTGTTATAGCTAAGATATATTTGCCTAACCCAGGTCAAAAAGATTTTTTCCTATGTCTTCTTTTAGAAGTTTTATAGGGAAATGCATTTTTAAATAAAAAACAGGGGCAAGAGTTATTATAATTAAATAATACCAATACTATGATAATGTTATAACTAATATGTAATTCTAGTAAGAACATAGGTTATTTCTAGTCATCATTCTCAACAAGATCTTATCTTATTTTAGAGATGACAGCTAAGTACTTCATACAGGGTTGATCAAAATCAGCAACTTGCAGAAAGTTACCCTCTGGATGGTTGGCGTCTGGTCAGCAATGCACACTTAACCTACTCTTGGTGTGACATTATACTTCCAGTGACAATGTACTTTATTATGTGTGTTGCAGAGGACTCATGAACCATGGATCATAAGAGATGGTGGAAAACTTTTATGTGAATGAATTGGCTAACTGGTGCAAGATTTAAAAATATTTAAATTATTACTTTAAAATTCTGCCTAAAACAGGCTTCCGGCCAAGATGGAAGCATAGGTAGATGGACCATACCTCCACACACAACCAAGATAGGGACAACAATTTAGAAACAGAATAACATCCAGAAATGACAGAAAATCTGAATGGAAGTCAGACAACCAAGAAGTTGAATTAGACCTGTGCATCCAGACCGGTAAGAGGGGTGGAGACGGGCAGCCAGGCGCGGAGAGCGGAGAGCAGTGGGACTGGGTGCGTAAGGCATCCAGGGCACACAAGACCTCAGCGGGTGGACCCTGAGTGTGCAGGTGGCAGCTGGCAGACCCCGGCCCGGGGGTGGCAACCGGCAACCGGCAGACCCAGCGAGGCAGCGACTGTAAAGCAAGGCAGTGCGCGCAACCCAGGATCACAGTGCTGGGAAATAGAGACTGAGGACACTGATGGAGGACACCTGTGGGAGTTGAGGTGCACGAAATGACACCCAGCCTCACAGGGGAGGTCCTTAGAGAGTCTCACTGCGTGCACAAGCCCACCCACATGGGAATTGGCACCAGAGGGGCCCAGTTTGCTTGGGGTAAGCAGCAGAGGGGACTAAGGTCTGATGGAGAGCAGAACAAGGGCCACTGTTCCCTCTCGGACCCCACCCCCACATACAATGTCACAACCCAGCGATTGGGGTGCCCTGCCCTGGTGAACACCTAAGGCTCCGACCCTCACTGTAACAGGTGCAACCAGACCCCCCCCCCCAAAAAAAAGAGAGAGAGAGAGATGGATTAAACAGAAGAACAAATCAAAGCCCCAGAGCCCATCCTTTTAAGCGACCGAGAGATAGCTAACCTATCAGATGCACAGTTCGAAACACTGGTGATCAGGATGCTCACAGAATTGGTTGGTTTTGGTTGCAAATTAGATGAATAAATGCAGGCTACAATAAGAAAAATGAAGGAAAATACACAGGGAACCAATAGTGATGGGAAGGAAACGGGGACTCAAAACAATAGAGTGGACCAGAAGGAAGAAAGAAACAACCAAACAGGAAAGAATGGAGAAATAAGAATTCAGAAAAATGAGGAGAAGCTAAGGAACCTCCAGGACATCTTTAAGCGTTCCAACATCCAAATTATAGGGGTACCAGAAGGAGAAGAGGAAGAGCAACAGATTGAAAACTTATTTGAACAATTAGTAAAGGAGAGCTTCCCCATTCTGGCAAAGGAAATAGACTTCCAGGAAGTCCAGGAAGCTCAGAGAGTCCCAAAGAAGTTGGACCCAAGGAGAAACACACCAAGGCACATCATAATTACATTAGCCAAGGTAAAAATGAAGGAGAGAATCCTAGAAGCAGCAAGAGATAAGGAGACAGTAACCTGCAAAGGAGTTCCCATCCAGATTGTCAGCTGATTTCTCAAAAGAGACCTTGCAGGCAAGGAGGGGCTGGAAAGAAGTATTCCAAGTCATGAAAGACAAGGACCTACATCCCAGATTGCTCTATCCAGCAAAGCTTTCATTTAGAATGGAAGGACAGATAAAGTACTTCTCAGATAAGATCAAGTTAAAGGAGTTCATCATCACCAAGCCCTTATTTTATGAAATGTTAAAGGGACTTATCTAAGAAGATAAAAAAAACATGTATAGTAAAATGACAGCAAACTCACAATTATTAACAATCACACCTAAAACAAAACCAAAAGGAACTAAGCAAACAACTAGAACAGGAACAGAACCACAGAAAGGGAGATCACATGGAGGGTTAGCAACAGGGGAGTGGGAGGAGGAGAGAATAGGAAAAGGTACAGAGAATAAGTAGCATAGATGGTAGGTAGAAAATAGACAGGAGGAAGGCAAGAATAGTATGGGAAATGTAGAAGCTAAAGAACTTATGACACATGGACATGAACTAAAGGGGGGGAATGTGGGTGCGAGAGGGTGTACAGGATGGAGGAGAGTGAAGGGGGGAAATGGGACAACTGTAATAGCATAATCAATAAAATATATTTAAAAAATAAAATTCTGCCTACAACAACTTTATATTCCTAATGATGAATGAAAATAAAGTAGAGAGGCATATCTAAGCAAGCACAGTACACTAGTACATAATTCTTACTTCTTTTGATTCCTTTGACTTGACTCGATCCAGATCACCCAGTCTCATCTTTATTAGGTGCCCTGTGATTTCAGACATCCGCCTCTGATCTGATGGTAAAAAATAATAAACCTTGCTTGTCATGAGAATGATTTATAACTTTTATTTCTTAAAAAATAGATGGCAATCATCAAGGTTTTATAAAAATATCATTTTATAGATTACCGATGCCTATTTATCTTTGAAGAATTTTAGGCTGTGAGTGACAAAAGGGCTCATACATGGATAATTGTGATATTTTTGAGATTACTGTAAATCAGCCTAAAACATATTCTGCCATCTTTAGAGTAAAATTAATGGACAAAAGTCAGTCTGAGAGACCTCAAAACCATACGTGCATAAGAGAATACATTACCTACTGTGATTGTCTAATAGTGAAACTCTGGTTGAGGTTTAAGGAATGTGTTAATTCTGAGCCTTATTCCAATTGAAACCTTTAAAACTGTTCAGCATACCAGGTTACAGGCCAGGTCCCTGGTTAGGGGTGCATGTGAGAAGCAACCTGTCAATGTTTCCCTTCCTCTCTTTCTCCCTCCTATCCCCTATCTCTAAAATAAAGATATAAAAATCTTAAAAAAAACTATTCAGCATACTTCATAATATAAAAGATTCCTATTATTGTTATTTATACCTAATTTGTATACCACCCAAAAAGTAAAACTTACCATCTTCTCTTTGTGCATCCTGATTGAATCTCAATGATCTTGAAACATCCCACTTATTCTTCTGCATACTCACACTAGTGAAAAATTAAGCAAAAATCAGCATTGATGCTTTTAGAGTGAATATTTCATTGGATTCAGGAGCAATACTCACATGAAAGGAGACACATCTCTAGAAGTTGACTAAAAAAAAGTAGACAACATTAAGGCCTAATTAGAACATATTTACTGATAGTGCTATAGTTAATAATAAAAGGAGTTTACATTTATTGAGTGCAAGATACTGTATGAAGAGCATTACAATTACTATTTCATTTAAGCATTACAACAACCACATGTGACAGGTGTTGTTATTATCTCTCTAAAAAAATAGGTTCGTAGAAATTAAGAAACTTGTCCAAAGAAAAACAAACCTAGAATTTGTGCTCAGCTTTATTGTCTGAAATGGAAGCCCCAGCTTATGCACTCTGTTATAATTCACCCATTCATGTGTCTGTTCTACCTAACACAAAGATAAACCTACAACACATCCAGTGCAATTGTGCGGGACTTGTCTCAACTCAGCTTTCACACATTTGTGGAATCCATGGTTTGTTTCTCTTTTAGGCAACTGTGGTTATTACTGTTCTCTTATTCCTACCTGGATTTTTACCCCTTCCTTTGAAGTCATAGGGAAGTAAGAATTATTTTAAAAGACCATAGATTACAGGGTGGGGCAAAAGTAGGTTTCCCATTATGCATATATGAAACGGAGTTTATTCCTGTATTATTATTTATTAACTGTATTATTTTCCATATGAACAACTGTAAAACTACTTTTGCCCCACACTAATTTATTAAGAATTTTAAAAGTCTATTTATCTTATTTTAAAGTCTATGTATTTTCTTTTTTAATAAGTAATATTGGTTCAAAATTCAAAAGGTACAAATGACACATATAGTAAAAAGCCTATGCCCCCAGACATTCTTCCATTCCTTAGAGGCAATCAATCTTATCAATTTCTTTTTTTTTAAGATTTTATTTATTTATTTTAAGAGGGAGAGGAAGGGAAGGAGAAAGAGAGAGAGAGAAATATCAATGTGTGGTTGCTGCTTGTGCACCCCACATTAGGGACCTGGCCTGCAACCCTGGCATGTGCCCTGACTGGGAATTGAACCAGCAACACTTTGGTTCACAGGCTTGCGTTCAATCCATTGAGCTACACCCCCCAGGGCAACCTTATCGATTTCTTACATAGTATTCCAGAGATATTTTAGGTATATATAATAAATTCATATATATTCCTTTACCTCTGCTGCACCAATGATGGCATAATATGCACCTCTACATACTATTCTGCACTTCCTTTTTTCACTTGTCAATATATCTTGGAGATCTTTAATCTGTCTCAATAGAACTTTTCATTCATTTTATACTACTAGCATTCCATTATGGGATTTGCTATTCTTCTCTTTCAGATTTCTCCTGGCTATACTTACTTTCTTATTTCTGAATATGAACTTTAGAATAGCAATATATAATTTAGAGTTACCTTCTCCAATGCCTTTTCTTTCTTCTGACCACTGGGTGAAGATATCTGCTTTTTTGGCTGCTTGGTGAACTTCTTTGGCTTCTCCTTTTTCCCTGATAAAAGTCAATGTTTTGAGAATAAGTCCCGTATATTTCTCTAATGCACTTGTTTCTTCCAAAAAAACAAAACCCTGAAAAACCATTGTTTTTTAAAAACTAACATTACTTCTGGATAAAAAGTAAATATACAGAAAAGTCTTAAGCACTAAAGTGCTTAACATGGGCTCATTTCAATTACTTTTCTTCTTCTACTTTATGAAAACCTTTGGGGAAAAAATGAGGCAATGAATTCAAAGTCCCATTGAAATTAAATATAGAAAAATGTTGGGGAACATTATACATATTTATTTCTCTGAGTCTAATTTGATAGTAAAGTCATCTCCTCATTCCAAGTTTTTAATATCAAAACATAACCATAGTCCTGGAACTCTCTCTCCCTCTCTCACTCACACACACACACACACACACACACACATCTTTAAAATGTCTTTTGCTCAGGCAGGAGGTGGGGCTATAAAAGTAAAAAGGAGGTAGGATAAAAATGATCTTGGGAAGAAACAGATTTGGAACAAACTAATTTAGACTGGGGCATTCCTGCAGTCAGCATTCTGAATTTTTTTTTGAACACTGACAGTTTAGTAAAGAAAGGTGAGGGGCAGAAAAGAAGAAACAGAAAGAAACATTTCTCTAAAAACAATGTTTGAAGGTAATGATAATACTGTACATTGGATCAGTATTTCACAAACATCAATGATTTGTAAACAATCTTCACAATTTTTGCTATATCATTTAAAAGGAAAACTTTATATCACTACCATAAATGAGAAACCTATAAAATGTGCTACACACAAGGTAACCTTGAAGATACTAGAATAAAAACAACAATATTAACAATCTAGGTAGATTTGCTTGCTGGCAAACCCTGAGCCCCTGACGAGTGTCTCTGTTTAATTGGGAGATTGCAAAGTATTAAATATAAAATTTCTGTATAATATCAAATCACTAGGTTATATACCTGGAACTAATATAATATTGCATGCAGACTGTAATAAAAAAATTAAAACGATTATTTAAAAAATAATCATGGGGATGTAAAGTACAGCATAGAGAATATAATCAATAATATTGTAATAGCTATGCATAGTCAGATGAGAACTAAACTTATCAGAGTGATCACTTCATAAGGTATATAAATATCTAATTGTATTGTACACCAGAAACTAATATTGCATACGAAATGTAATCAGAAAATAAATTAATTTTTAAAAATTGCTGAAAGACATGATAGGGTGGGACATCTGCAATGGCAATTCCTTCCAAAGAAAATGATAATAAAAAGAGAGCAAAAATATTTCAAATAACCATCTGCAGGCACTGGCAAATAATCAAAAGTAGGAAGAATTTGAATATTTACATTTGAAAGATGCAAGAGGTAGTCGGTCAGAAGGTTGTGGGTTATTGTTAAGCTGAAAGATACAAGAGGTAAGAACTGTGAGTTTGTGGCCTTCTTGCCTGAGGGCACTTCCCAACCTCCCCAGTTCAGGGAGTAAAATTACAGCCTCATGAGCTCCACAGTCAAGATAAGAGTTTGAAGCAACAGAGAAGTTGGAAATATAAAGGGAAAATTTTGGAAGCAAGAAAGTCACAAAGACCTGAGATCTAAAATGTGACAATAGGTTCTGTCTCACTGTTTCACTAATAAACTCGCTTTAAGCTCTGAATAAGTAAATAAATAAAATGTGAGTTTAAAGTCTGCCCAAATTCCTAGCTAAGTGTTAAACTATGCAAGTGCACGAGAGGTCCTAGAAAACACAGCTAAAAACGCAGGCAGAAACTAGGGTGGGGTGTCAACCCTTGTGAGACACAACTTTTCTCATTTTGTGAGATGTGAGAGTTTCTTCTGCCTTTGACTGAATGCTTTCCCCAAACTGCACGTGGTTTGAGCCTTTGATAGCAGAGGTCTTACTGGCTTGAGATGGCAGAGGTCAAACTTGGGACTGGAAAGACAAGTAGGAATCTAAGGAGAACCCATAAAGCAAGGGAACTACTAAGCAGGTAAGCCTCCAAATCTGAATATATATTCATCCAAATCCTTGGCTGACACTGAACTGCTAAGGCTTGTGTGATCCAGGGGGCGGTGAGGAATGGGAGAGGCTAAAGCAGCAGCAGCGAGTAGTGAAAATCACCTGTGCAGAAACACCATCCACTGCATGCTATGAGGGAGACTTCGCTGTTTGGAAGGGGAAGTTAACTGCCTACTAGAACAAAAATCCCAATAATCCTCAGAAGAACAAAATATCTCAGGACTCCACACAGACAATCTGCAATGTCCATTTTTCACCCAAAAGTTATGAGTAAAGAAAATGAAAAGTATGGCTCAGAAAAGAAACAGTCCACGAAAACTGATTCTGTGTGGGCCTGCAAGTTGGATTTGGCATACTCTGACTTGAGAGTAACTATTACAAATATGTTTCAAGGAAGAATTATATTATTGAGTAAACAAATAGAGAATCTAAATGAAATAATGGACACTATTAAACCAAGTGGAAATTCTAGAGCTGAAAAGCATAATAACTGAAATGAAAAACTGTACTAGATGGGCTCAAGAGAAAATCTGAAATGACAAAAGAATGAATCAATGAATGTAAGTTAAGCACTAGAAATTATCTAATCCAGAAAATAAAGAAAAAACTGAAGAAATAGAAGCAAAATGTCAGAGTCCTGTAGGACTATATCAAAAGGTCTAACATGTATGTGTATTGGAGTTTCAGAAGACAAGTAAGAAAGGGGCAGAACAAGTATTTAAATAATGACCATAAGCTACCCAAATTTTGTGAAAACATTAATTTACTAATCCAAGAAGGTCTACAAATCCCAAGTAAGATAAACACACAAAAAAAGGACATCTAGGCATATCACGGTCAAGCTTCTGAAAGTCAAAAATAAAATCTCAAAAGCAGTAGGATTAAAAGGGTGCATTGCATACAGGGTAACAAGTACATCAACAACTGACTTCTCATCAGGAACACTGGAGGCCAGAAGACATGGAATAACATATTCAAAATGCTAAAAGAAAAAAATAATTGTTAACCAAAAGTTCTATATCAAGAAAACTGTACTTAAAATCTAAAGTGAGCCCTGACTGATGTGGCTTAGTTGGTTGGGTCTCATCCCACAAAGTGAAAGGTCACTGGTTTGATTCCCGGTCAGGGCACATGCCCAGGTTGCACGTTCGGTCTTGGTCAGGCGCTTGTGAGAGGTAACCCATTGATGTTTCTCTCTCACATTGATGTTTCTCTCCCTCTCTTCCTCCCTCCCATCCCCTCTCCCTAAAAAGAAATAAAGAAAATCTTTAAAAATATATAAAGTGAAATAAAGATAATAAAAATGAGAGAATTCACTGCTAATATACCTGTACAATAGGAAATATACCTGTACTTCAGGAAATAATAAAAAAAGTCATTCAGAATGGAAGAAAATAACACCAGATGGTAATACAGATATAGGAAAAAAATGGTAAGTATGTGGGTAAACATAAAAGACTAAATGCATTTTTTTCCCTTACATTCTTTAAATTCCATAAAACTGTTTAAGGCAAAAGTCATGATGTATATAAATATATTTATCTCAACTAAGAAGGGAAGGTAAATGAAACTATATTATTTTAAGGTTCTTATGTTTTACCTGAAGTAATTCATAATAGTTTTAAGTGGATTGTAATAGGTTAAAGTACATGAAATGATATATAGAACTATATATCCAGTAGAATGGCTAAAGTAAAAACACAAAAACAATAATGCCAAGTAAACATAGAGCAATTGGAACTTTCATACATTGCTAGTGGGATGCAAAATGGTATAGTTATTTTGAAAAAACAGTTTGGTAGTTTCTTATAAAGTTAAAAATACATTTACGAGATGACCTAGCAACTCCACTCCTAGGTATCTATCTACCCAGGAAAAATGAAAATATATATCCACGCAGACTTATACACAAATGTCCACAGCAGCATTGTTCATGAGAGCCAAGAACTGGAAACAACCCAGATGTCCATGAAATGGTGAATGGATAAACAAATTATGGTATATTCATACAACAGAATACTACTCTGCAATAAAAAAGAACTACTGATATACAAAATATGAGTGAATCTCAAAAATACCATAGTAAGTGAAAGAAACCAGACACAAAAGACTACTCATGATTCTATTTACATGAGATGTTAGAAAACGTAAATCATTGTGACAAAAAGCATAGTGGTTGTCTGGGGGTGGGAGTAGGGAAAGGGAACTGAGTATAAAGGGGCAGGAGGTAACTTTTTGGAGTACAGTCTAGGTTTTGATTTTGGCAGTGGTCACACAACCATATGCCCAAACTCCTCAATGTGTACCCTCAAAAAAAGGTTAAATTTTATGACATGTACACTATACCTCAATCAACTGTGAGAACAACATATGACATAGTAGCATTGTCTCCTTGAATACTTAGGACTGAAAAATAGTTGGTGGAGGACTACATTTAATGAAAAGTTATATAAAACTTGGAAATAAGACAAAGGGAGAACTGCACATTCTTTCAGTGTCCCCCTGGAGGACTGTTAAAGAGGCCTACACAGGGATTACTTCTCTAAGAGAACATTCTTGCGTTTGACTTTCCTAGCTACTATTGACTGAAGGCCCAGATTCTGTGAAGTTTCATGTTAATTTGAAGATTTTTGTGTCTAACAGAAATGCAAATGATTTCTATCTAGTAGAAAAGATAACCCCAAAGTTTATGGGTTTATTGCCTTGTAGGAAAATCTGAATCTTCAAATGTTCTTTGAATCCATTTTCCTGCTATTTCTCTCATCAGTGAGTTGAGAAATTTTGATACAAGTTCATTTGCTAGCTGTATAAAATCATGTTTTTAATTTTTAAAGTCACATTTTGATGACTATTATTCAATGTTTCATTTGAGTGTCATTTCAAATCATCTTAGGTATGCTGATATGAGTCATACATTTTGATAAACCCATTAGATTACATCTGAAATAAAAACTTGGAAAGAACCTATGCACCCCAATGTTCATAGCAGCACAATTTACAATAACCAGGTGATGGAAGCAACCTAGGTGCCCATCAGCAAATGAATGGATCAAAAAACTATGGTACATTTACACAGTGGAATTCTATGCAGCAGAAAGAAAGAAGGAGCTTCTACCCTTTGCAACAGCATGGATGGAGCTGGAAAGCATTATGCTAAGTGAAATAAGCCAGGCAGTGAAAGACAAATACCATATGATCTCACCTTCAACAGGAACCTAACAACAAAACAAACAAACAAGCAAAATATAGCCAAAGACACTGAAATAGAGAACTGGCTGAGAGTGTTCTGTCAGGGGAATTTCAGGGGAGAATGGGAATTTCAGGGGAGGAAATTTCAGGGGAATTTCAGGGGAGAATGGGAAGGGTTTACAGGAACAAATATAAAGGACACATGGACAAAAACTAGGGGAGGTGGAAATGGGAGGGAGGTAGGGAGGGATGGGTGGGTGGGCTGGGATGGGAGGAAAGAACAGAAAACTGTACTTGAACAATGATTAAAATAAAATTTAAAAAAACTTGGAGGATTATTTCTCAGTATACTGTACTTCTTTATAATTTTGTGAGTATTCTGTGTTAGTGCCAGGGTTAGGAAATCCTGATAGAGCCTTTATTTTTTTTCTTCCATGTTATACCCTACCATGTGAACTTGTAAAGCCAATCCCTCATCCCTTGCATTAAAGCCTTCAGAATATAGCCCATTCATAAAAATAAGGCTTGATTTTTAACTAAGAAATCAATGTACTTTGTTTCTTGGACACTTCTTCTTCATCTCCAACTTCATCTTCGGTGACTTCAGATCCAGTTGTATATTCTTCTTCTTCTGAAAATAATGACTGTTGTTTCTGAATTAAAAAACAATACATATCATATTAAAAATGTGGTATTATCACATATATAATGAATTTTTTCACATGTATCTAAATTTATTTTCAATGAATGAGCCAAATAAGAGCTGATAAATGATCACTGTCTAGCACAACATAAAGGAAGAAGAAGGAAGCAGACATATGAATTTCTATAATTAGGGCAGGATCACATTACATCAAGTATTTTTTATTTATTTCCTTCACAGATCCTAGAAGAGTGATGGCACCTAACAGGTATTCAGTGTTTGCTGAATTGTACTTCTGTCACTCAACTAAATGCATGTTCATTGATATTAAGAATAAATTAAAGTACAATAATTGCCAATATTAAAGTAGTCTCATAAACAAGCACATGTGCACATTCCCTGGATCAGAGGGGTACTGGATCACTTAACCATACCTACATCTGTTTCCTGCATCTATCCACCCTACTGTCTGTCATCACTGATCCAAATTCTGACTACATTTTTGTGAATACTGATGGCAGATGACACAGGAAAGGCAAACAGGTAAAAAAAAAATCAAATAACCAATCAAACAACCAAATAATTGGAAAGTTTCTGTTATAGATTTGTTGCTTTGTTCAGTGACAAAAATAACTTTTAAAAGTTCATTTTATTAGACTTACGGATTATGCAGCCAGAAAATGAAGTATGTGTCTGCTCTAAACAATGGCATTTTTAGTAAGTACAAAATTTCAGACACTGAAAAGGATGATAAACATTTAACTAAAATATATAAAATCTGAAAATATAATGTTGATAACATTATATTAAACTACACTTCAATTTAGGAAGAAAGAGATCCATGAAAGCAGAATATAGTTGCTCACTCACCAGCTGCAGAGTCCAGTTTTTCAGTGATAAAAACTATAAAAAAGACAAGAGAATAAGAGATAATAAATCTGCATCTACACAGACTGAAGCTTCTTATTTTCGTATG
This sequence comes from Tonatia bakeri, assembly GCA_004024845.1. Taxonomy (NCBI): domain Eukaryota; kingdom Metazoa; phylum Chordata; class Mammalia; order Chiroptera; family Phyllostomidae; genus Tonatia; species Tonatia bakeri. Next base: position 17,957 of record PVIA01000777.1, read on the forward strand.
GAAACTCTAGAAGAATTTTTTTTAAAGATTTTTATTTATTCATTTTTAGAGAGAGGGGAAGAGAAAGAGAGAAATATCAATGTGTGGTTGCCTCCTGTATGCCCCATACTGGGGACCTGGCCCACAACCCAGGCATGTGCTCCAACTGAGAATCAAACCGGGGACCCCTTGGTTCGCAGCCTGAGCTTAATCCACTGATCTACATGAGCCAGGGCTAAAAGAATTTTTAAAAGTTACAAGTATAGTTTCCTTCTAGGTTGAAACATAGATTTAAACTTAGGCTAAAAATGATATAATTTTTTATATTCCCTGTCTAGAGAAGATATATATGGCTTATCCCCCCAAAAAAAAAGAAAAAGAAATTTTAAAAACCCATTTCCTAGTGTCATTTCCAAAGGACAAGTAAATAACATGTAGATATAATATACTTTTGGTTATTTTTTAACTATTTCACTTTTTAATATTTATATTTTTATAAATTAAGGAATGAGATTATATCAAGAAATATTATTTCAAGATTATATCAAGAAATATTATATCAAGAATGAATATTCAAGAAATCTAATTTGCTATTTTGTACGTAATTCATAAATGTTAATGATTAAACACTTATAGCCACTTGGAGTTTAAAACTTATTTTACATGAAGTATTTCACTTTCTGGAGTAAATGCTACCCCAACAGAGAGGAAGCTACCAGCACACAGAGACTCCCTAGTTGTTAGCAGCAGGAACCAAAGCTTCCTGATCATATTTTAGTTTTGAAATTTTGGAAAGACTAAATACATTCCTAATTACAATTAAAAAAAAGAATTTCATGTCAAAAACAGTTTATAGTACTAGGAGGAGATAAAATATACCATTCATACTATCCTCATTCCTCAAATCATTATTTACCCATAATAAAAACCCTGAAGGCCATGTTATATTTTCTGCCAAACTTAAATCAATTAGCTACTAATTCTGAGGACAATAAATGTGTCCTATTTACCATTATAGTTCTATTAACTCAGCATAATACCTTGTTACATCTAGTAGTTAGAAAATACTTATTAACTAAAAATTTCAACTTCAATTTATTTATTTACTTATCCTCACCTGAGGACATCTTTATTGATTGTTAGAGAGAAGGGAAGGGAGAGTGAGAGAGAGGGAGTGAAACATCAATTAGTTGCCTCTCCTAAGTGCCCTGAACTCACAACCTAGGCATGTGCCCTGAGTTGACCAGGAATCAAACGCTCAATCTTTTGGTTTACAGGATGATGCCCAACCAACTGAGTTACACTGGTCAGGGCTCAACTTCAATTTAAAATGATCAAGTTTCTGTCAAAGATTAAATGTCATCAATTTTTTGTGTAAATAAAGAATGAATGAAACAAGCTACTCACAGCATTGAGCTCCCCACTTTTGGGGCCCCATGGTGTACTTGGCTCCAGTAAAACATCACAGTCCAGACCCTTCTCATCCCAGAGACCAACTCCAGAATCACTAGAGAGAAAAAGGCATTTTATGCAGAAGTGTTCAATTTCTTAAGAATTTAAATGCAAATATCTTTTTTATTGCACATATTTTATAATTTGCTCTTTAGAAATATAGTTCTTCATAGGCACAGACAACAGTATGGTGATTAGCAGAGGGAAGGAAGGGTGAGGAGAGGTAGAAGAGGATCAAAGGGGGAAAAATGGTGATGGAAGAATACTTGACTTGGGGAGGTGAACACACAATACAATATACAGATGATGTATTATAGAATTGTATACCTGAATACTGTATACTATATAATTTTATTAATCAATGTCACCCCTATAAATTCAATTAAAAAAAGGAACCACAGTTCTTGAGTATAAGGTATGTACTTCTAAATTTACATTTCTTAATTCACCGAGTGATTTCCCCAGCAAGGATCACTCCATACAGGTTGAACACCATTGCACTCCAGACATCACACTTGCCTGGGGGTGAAATGGGTTCCTATAATGGGTACTGCTTTGAGAATGGTACCCATTACAGGAGCTCACTTCGGGAACAGAAAAAAAAACAGCCTTTATTACGGGGTTCTCCTACCTCAGCCTGATAACCTGCTGTAGTTGCAAGATGATGGAAGTAACCTCAGAAATGAATGACTTTGAGGAGCTCAAATTTTTGCAAAGATGACCTCAACCATCAACTATTTTTCTAGTTGTGTCAATCAAGCATTTAAGATGAGCTTAAGTAACTTGAAAAAAGAAAAAAAACACTTCAAAAATTGGATTGCAGGTCCCAACCTTTCAATCACCAAGGACAGTTTTTCTTTCTCCAGAAGTGCTCTTCCTATCAAATAAGCACCTGCTGGCTGGCTCTTATTTTAAGCTAACATGATTTCAGCTAAGCTTTCTGAAATAATATAAACTATATGAGGACTGACATTAGTGATTTGGAGACACACTAGGGGATGGTAAAGCTGCAGTACCTCCCTCTCGCCCTCCCTGCTGCCTCCCTCCTGACCTCACCTAACTGTGTCTTTAGAAAAAGGTACAACAACGACATCTCTGTGTTTGTGCAGATCATCCAGTATTCTAGCAGGTGGACAGGAGAGCAAATCTCCATCTTCACCTTGATCATGAAGAGCAACTGTGTGGTCTCTCACTTTACAACCCTGTTGTACAAGAGACACTAAATTAGAGAGGTTGGTTCATTACAGAAACATCCCTTTAAAGATGACTGTATGTTTTTGTTCCTCTTTACCTCGTCATATCAACCATTTTAGCTTTTTTTTCCCCAAGGAAAAAAATCTCGCACAGGAAAGAGCATGAGACATAAATGTATGACGTCTGTCCATAAAGTATCCAGCCACAAAAAAAGAGATGTTTATTGAAGAACACACAGATATAAGAAACATTGTACACAGGACAATGACGCCTCAGTTCCCTTCGAAATAGGTACCTTAGGACCTCACATAGTTCTCCCAATCACCACCAGCTGCCCCATTGTATTTTCTTAAATCTTATTGAAGTTCAGAAGTCTCTTCCCTTTCAAAGGTGATTTTAGTTTTGGGAGAGGTCAGAAGTTGCAGGGTGCCAAATCTGGGCTGTAGCAGGGCTGAGTCAGCTGGGTGATTCGATGTTTCACCAAAAAACTCTGCACAAGATGTGATGTATGAGTGGGTGCATTGTTGTGATGAAGCTGCCAATCACCAGTTGCCCATAGTTGTGGTCTTCTGAGTCATCTGAATAGTTTCTGCACAGGAATGTTCAAGCTTAACGCAAAATTTGATGCTTTACTCATTCAGTCATTTCGAATGTGATGGCCACACAGTACACATGCTCACTCAACAGCATCTACCGCCACCACTGACTAGTACAGTGAAGTCACTGTTCATATATGCACATTCCAGTCCACTCTCCTTGGTTGCCAGCTTATATCAATGTTACACAAACCATTCTTGTTCTTTTAACAATGGCTGGACTTTTCTGGACAGACCTCACATAACTTAAAAATATCCAAGAGTATTCATGTAACCAAACACCAACCACATTAAGAAATAGAATATCTCCAACACTCCAGGAGTCTCCATGAGCCCATTTCCCAATGGCCTATAACTACTTCCCTTCTTCCAAAGGATAACCTCTATCCTGACTTTTATAGTACTTAATTCTCCTTGCTTTTATCCTTTTACCACTGGAAGATACAACCCTAAGTACTATTGTTTAGTTTCACCTCACTCATTTGGTTCAACATTATATTTTTATTCAGCCAAGTTATTATACGTACTAACCTTTGCTTTAACATACAGTATTCCTTTGTATGAATACATACAAATACATACATACAAATTTATTTATTCAAGTTGATAGATGGGTTGTTTCCAGTTTGGAGATACTACAAATAATACTGTTATGGCCCTGGCTGTTGTGGCTCAGTTGGTTGAAGCATTGTTCCATAGACTGAAAGGCCATGGGTTTGATTCCTGGTCAGGGCACATGCCTAGGTTGCAGTTTGGTTCCAGTCAGTGTGTGTGTGAGAAGCAACCCACTGATGTTTCTCTCCCTCTCTTTCTCCCTCCTTTCCTCTCTCTATGCATGTCCTCCCTTGGGTGAGGATAAAAAAAATACTATTATGAACATACTTTTACATGTTTCCTGGCACACAAGTGTTCATGTGTACAAAAATATATTGCTATCAGCAGTGTATGAAGAGTTCTCATTACTCTATATTCTCACTAATTCTCACACTTGGTGAAACATTTTTAGTCATTCTAATAAGCATGCAGTGGTATCTCATTGTGGCTTTTATCTGCTTTTCCCCAATTACAAATGAGGTTGAGTTTCTTTTAACATTTACTGGACAACAACAAAGAACTTTGTTGTGTGAACTTCCTATTGTCTTTTTCTTATTGATTTATAAAAGTTAAAAAATCTTAGTATGAATCTTTTATGGAGATGTGTTGCTAACATCTGGTCCTACCTGTGTGTTTGTCTCCTCAGTTTCCTTTTATTTAATGTGGTTGACATACTTTAATTTAAAATTTCTTCCTTATGTTATTACCTTTTAATAACTTTATTAGTTTTTCTTTCACATATAGGTCTTTTTATTAAAAAAATAGTTTTCCCCAGATGGATATCCCAATATCACAGTACCTCTCATTGGAAAATCCATCCTTTGCCCACTCCTCAGTAATGAAACCTACGTCTCAGTCAAGTACTCAGTGGCTCTGAGTACTTTATTCTTTTCTATTGGTCCATCAGTCTATTCATTATCACAATCATCCCATCTGAATTACCAAAGCTTATAATAAATTCGGACATTGGACACAGCAAGTACTTCTACCTTGGTGTTCTTTGAAACTATCTCAGCTATTCTTGGCCCTCTGAATTTCTATATACATTTTACAATCAGCTTAGCAAAGTTCCCAGTACAAACCGTTAGGGTTTTTACTGAGGTTGCATTGATCCATATAGATCAGTTTGGAGAATATTTACATCTCTACAATATTGAGTCTTCCAATCTATGAACTTGGTACAGTAATACATTTTTTAGTATTCTTCATTTTATCTCAATAATGTTTTATGTTTTCTCTATAGAGTTTTTACACATATTTGTTAGATTTAATCCTGTGTACCTGATATTTTTAAGGCTGCTGTGTTTTCTTTTCATAAATTTCATTTTCTAATCTAATTGGTTTACAGAAATACTATTGATTTTTGTAAATGTTTTTAATAGATCAATCTTAAATTCTTATTAATTCTAATAATTTATCTGAAGATTCTTCGAGGTTTTCTAATGTTCACAATGTCATCTACAAATTGTAACAGTCTCTTTTTTATTTCTTTTTCTTGCATTAATATACTGACCAGGACCTCCAGTTCCATTTGAATAGAAGTGTGGTGATAATGGGCATCCTTATCGTATTCCCAGTTTCAAAAGAAAAGTCTCCTTCATTTCACTATTAAATGTGATATTTGTTACAAGTTTATTATATTATCTATCCTTTACTGAATTACATAATTTTCCTTTTATTCCTAAATCTGGTAAGAATCTTTATTTTTTAATGTTTTAATCATTGTACTCATTCCCTTCACACACATTAATTTAGAAGTTACGCATTCTGTTGTCCTTTTAGTGTTTATCCTAGAACTTATAAGATGTACTATCAAAGTCTAATTTGTCAATACCCTTCCTTCTCAAGACCTTTTAAACTCAATTCCACTGTTTTCCCAACTAATAAGCTATTGTGAGTTTTAAAATTATATGTTAAAATATACAGTATATATCCTGGGGAGGGCAATCTGCTTTACTCTGTCGACCTATTCAAAGGTTAATCTAATCCAGAAACACCCTTGTAGACAAATACAGAATAATGTTTAACCAAACATTGGAGTACCCCATGTTCCAGTCTAGTTGATATATAAAATTGATAGTCATACCCTCCAACTTTATTCTTTTTCAAAGTTGATGTTGCTGTTTAAGGACTACCATATAAATTATAGAATCAGATTATCAATTTCTACAAAGAGCCTGCTGGTATTACATTAAATCTATAAATCAATTTGGAGAGAGATGACATTTTAACAACATTAAATCTTCTGACCCATGAACAAGGTATCTCTCTCCATTTATGGGGTGTTTAAATTTCCTCAGAAGTATTTTGTAGTTTGCAGGGTGTAAGTCTCTCACATCTGGTAGATTTATCCCTCAGTTTATCATATGTTTGTGCTAATGTAAATGGTATTTCTAAAAATTTAAATTTCTGTTTTTTCCAAGTACATTAAAAAAACAATTGATTTTTGTAATTGGGAAAAAATGTATAGTATATGTCAATTACATATTTTTAATTGTCTATATTAATATAATTATATATCTATTACAAACATGAATGCATACATACATGCACACGTACACAAAGCATTACCATCATTTTTACAGTGTTCATTCAGATTTCTCAATACATTAATTTCTTTCTTTAACCTTCATTCCTTCCTGTATCTCAAGAACGTGTTATTATTTCTGTTAAAGCAGTTTGCTAGTTGTACATTCCTTCAATTTTTCTCTGCCTAAAAATATCTTTATTTTGCCTTTATTCTTTTTCTTACTGAAGGTTTTATTTATTTTATTTTTTAACAGATGGGAAAAGAAGGAAGAAAGAGAGGGAGAGGAACCCCAATGTGTGGTTGCTCCTCCCATGCCCCCCACCAGGAACCTGGCCTGCAACCCAGGCATGTGCCTTAGACCAGGAGTTGAACTGGCAACCCCCTGGTTCAAAGGCTGGTGCTCAATCCACTGAATTACACCAGCCAGGGCTTAGCTTCATTCTTAAAGGATATTTAAGGAAGGCATAGGTTTCTAGATTGTTAACATTTCTTTTGGCACACTGAAGACCTATGGACTATATTCTGACTTCCATTTTTATTGCTGAGATATAAACTCTAATTATTGATGTCTTAAAGGGATTCAGCACTTCTTCCCTCTGACTGTTTTTAAAATGTTCTCTTTGTTTTTTGTTTTCTGCAGTTTCACTATGATATATGCAGGTATTAATTTCTTATTATCTTATTGGGAGTCACTGGAATTCCTGAATTTATAAATTGACATGTTTCAATAATTCTGAAGTATCTCAGCCATTATCTCTTCAAACTTTGCCTCTGATCTATTCTTTTTCTCTTCTATTGGGAACTCCATTAGAAAGTTAGATGTCACCTAAAAAGACAAAAAGGGTGTGATTCTACAATACCATATGAAGTACTTAGAGTAGTCAAGTTTGTAGAGATGGAAAGTAGAACAGAGGTTCTACTGCCAAGGGATACGGGGATGGGGAATTGTTGATTGGGTATAAAATTTCAGTTTTGCAGAGGAAAGAGGTCTGGAAACTGGTTGCACAACAATGTGAACCTATTTCATGCTACTGAAATATACAGTTAAAAATGGTTAAGATGGAAAATTCTATCTTATGCTTATTTTACCACAATTTTAAAAAGAGGTAGACATGCACACTCTAGGTCTCTTACTTTATCTTACATTGCTCATTTGGTCTCTCTGTGCTTTGTTCTGGATAGTTTCTTCTGATTGTTATCTTTTAATTCACTGATTTTTCAGCTGTACATAATCTGCTGTTAAATTTGCCACTGAGCTTAATTTCTGTATTATTACATATTTCTAGCATTTCTATTTGCTTTATTTAAACTCTTTTATAGTTTATAATTCCCTGACAAAAATTTCTAAGCTTGGCTTCTATTAATTTAAACTAAATTAAATACTAAATCTTATTTAATTTATAGTCTATATAAATAATTCTGTGGTTTGTTTTTGTGTCTTAAATTCTGCTATTCTTATTCTCAGTAACTTATTTCATCTATGCCAGATGAATATCTTTGCATGCTGAAGATTTTGTTGAAAACTTGTTTGTAGAAATAATTTGAGGTTTAGAATAATGTTATCTTTGCCCAAAGAGGATTTTTACTGTTCTCCCAGGTGCCTGGAGAGAGTGGCAATCCAGGATTACCTTAATCCAATTTTAAGGCTTAAAATATTCTATGCCACCCAAATAAATCAAAGCCAGGCTACTATCCAGGCAAGAAATGGCTTGTTTCTGACTTACTCAAAGTGTAAGGGAGTGAATGTTACTCATTATTATCCCCAGTATTGACAGACCTTGGATTCTGACTATTCCCAAAAGTCCTGATAGGGCACCAAAAACAGCTCAGCTTCTCTCTTTCAGGTTGCAATCCCCTCCAAAATGGCCTTGAGTGCCAGCGCACTCCTCTCAGTTCCCTTTATCCCCTCCCCTGTATCTTATCACTAATTCCCCATTAGCTTGTTCATGCTTTTAATATGATCTTTATATGTCATCCACCTTTTTAAGTTGCTCTTTGATGGGAGGATTGGTCTGTAATACGTAGCCATTACTGGAAATATAAATCACTATATGAGTTATCTAGATTTCACTTAGCCTAATAAATTACCTCAAAAAATATCCATGATTTCATGTAACAAATTTATCATACAGTTTAATCACTATTTACACCTAATCCTCTCATAGTAAATGGATTTGTAGTTGATATAACTATTAAGTAGACAAAAAGTCAAGGAGTTACAACTTTAAAAAGTACTGTTCAAAATGAAGTGATAGTTAAAATAGAAACATCCTAACCATAAAGAACATAAGGACTAAAAATCATGTTACTGCAAATATATAAAAGTAATCATGAATTAACAAAATCTCTTGGGCCTGTCAAAGCTAATGCTCCTTTGCTTAAAGTCTCATGCCTCATTTAAACAGTGTTGCATGAAAAGTGTTAACTAAATCTTAGTTATGAACACTATGACGGCAATCTATTATCTCACTAATAAAATGTCTGATAATCAAAATTGGTAATTGATTGCAAAAATAACAAATTTCCTAATCCAAATTAAATCCTATGATCCATCATTTCAGTAACATTTGTGCTAACATCCCAAATTCCTTGCTCCTAAATTTCATCATACCCCTCTGACAAAACCCCAACTCTGGATGAGCTCAAGTACCCATTTTCGCCACGCCTGGAGAAAATTTCTGGAGATAGTAATATTAAAAGTTAAGTTGGATTTCACTATAAATTTATGATCAGCAACTTCCAATGACCCTAGTAATCTATAATATTTATCTGGAAAATTCACTTTTCTGTTTTCTGAAAGACTTTCAAACCTTCAATACTTCCTCCAAACCTTGAAACCTTCTCTCTTTCCCTCATTCTTAGCAGACGGCTTTACCTTTTACCTGATGCAGAACAGGAAAGGCATTCAATTGGGTTAATTTATCATCAATGAGAAAAATACAATTTTACTAATTCTGCAGCCATCCTACTCTTCTCTCCTGTCACATCGGAGGAGCTCCCCTTCCTCCTGTCTGCACCAACACTGCCATTTGTGCTGCAGGTCCCACCCTGCTCTACCTCCTCATAACCTTACACTATCACCCTCTCCTTACTGCATCCTTTCCACTGACCTTGAAAAAGTTCTCTCCTACCAAAACAAAATAAAACAGAAACAGAAACAAATACAGATGACTGATACATCCCCTTCCTTTCTCAAATTTCCCCAAAGAATTGTTGTTCACACTGCCTCCATTTGTTCTTCTTTCATTCACATTTCAGCCCACACTATATTGACTTCTGGATCTAGCGTACCACCAAAACAGATCTTCACACCTTTCCAGGTCACCAAAGCCAAAATACATTTCTTTCACTATTTTACTTGACCTCTTAGCAGTATTTCATACTGTGAACCACTCTCTCTTGAACACTGCTCCCTTGACTTTCATGACAACGTTCTTGCTTTTCCTCCTATTCTGGCTGTTCCTGATTATTCTCCTTTGTAGGCTGATGCTTCTCTATCTAGCCATTAAATATTGGAGTTTCTCCAGGTGCTATTGTAGGCCCCCTGCCCTTATGCTCACCTATATTTGGTGGCTTCAATTATCATTAACTTGCAAGAAGACTTAAAAATTATTATATCCAGCCTAGTCGCTTCTCTGAGAACTCAAACCCATATGTTTAACACTCTTTGTCTGGTTATCTTATAGAGCATCTCAAACCCAAAATGCCCCAAACGGAACTTGTGAGCCTCTTTCCAAACCTAATTCCCTTCTGTTGTTTCCTCTGCAGTGAATAATACCACCATCAATCAAGTAGCACAAGCATGAAACTGAGTCATATTCTGCCTATATGACATAATCCATCAATCAGTTTATTTCCTAAATATTGAATTCATCCATTTCTCTTCCTCTCCACTGCTCTAGTCCAAGCGACCATCATCTTTCTCTGAGACTACTATGATAACTTCCTCCTGGTCCTAATTCCACTGATTATTCCTCAAGCCATTCCCCACACTGCAACTGCTATTTTCAAAAACCTGAAGTAAAGAAAAAAAACTCAAACATGGCCGAGGAGGTCCTGCCCCTACATGGCCTGACATCTACTTGCCTCTCCAGCTTTGTCTTCAAATATACTTTTTTTTTCTGCATATTCATCCTTTTAATTGGATTCACTGACTCCCTTTTTTCCTTTACATCTTTTTTTAAAAAAATCATTGTTCAAGTACATTTTTCTGTCCTTTACTCTCATTCTAGCCCACCCACCCACTGTTTTTTTTTTTTTTAATATATAACAGGCAGAGTTTCTTTCAGTCTCTTACTCACTGTAACCCTTTTGGATTTGCTGTTCTGACTGGAGGGCTCTTTACCTTCCTCTTCTCCTCAAATGTTCCTACCTACCCTTCAGATCTCAATGAAATGCCAAACCCCTAACTAAGAACATAATATCAGCCTATTACAGACATTTATGAACCTGCATACTTCTTCAAACATTTCCTTGTATACTTTTCCCTTTTGATATTATTGCCTGAACTCGAAGCTCCATGAAGACAGAAACTAACTTTATACACTACCCTCTGCCTTGTACAGTGTGTGGTACAACTTTGGTGCTTTATAAATACAGGATGAGGTAAAAGGAGATTTATAGTTGTAAGCATGTGGAACACAAAGAGTTTATTCTTGTATTATTATTTATGAAATTATTGTATTATTTTTTCCATACCAACAACTGTAAACTTACTTTTGCTCCCCTCTATATTTGTTGTATGAATGATAATGAGGAAGAACTTTAGGTTCCTTTCATCACTCATGAATTTTAATTACATAACATTTTCAAAAGTGTTAGTGATCAAGGATTCTAACCTATAGCGATACTCATGCACTGCACTAAGGTGTATGTGCAAGGATATTCATTGCAACACTTGTAATACCATCAACCCTACATGAATGTATTACCTTTATACTTTAAAAACAAAAAGGGGAAAAGATTTAAATAAAATAAAAATTATTAGTGAGCAATGTAACTGCCAAAGGGTAACATTGAGCATTACCCTTGTAAGCTGAGTAGGATCAAACCGAAGAACCTTTTGGTTGCAGCAGGGATAAATTCCAGTGCCCACAGTACTCAGGGAACTTGCTGCAGGAGGATAAACCACTGCTTCTGAATGATACTCACAATGTGAAAATTCTATACAGAGAAAAACCTGAATAAAAGAAATATATAAAATCAATAATTATTCCCATATGGTATATCTTAAGGTATACAATATTTAAGTGTATCTTAAAAACACTTTACTCAAGACCACATATTGTATGTTCTCTTTACATAAAATGTACAGAAATGGCAAATCTCTAGAGACTAGTAGATTTATGGTTGTCTGAGGTTGGAGGTAAGATTGGGGAGTGGTAGCAAATGGACACAAGGAATCTTCTTGGGGTGATGGGGTGATGAGGTGATTGGATGGTGGTGAGGTCACACAACTCTAAATTTACTCAACTGCATACTTAAAATAAATGAAGATTATGGCATATAATTATGCTGTAATAAAGCTATTAAAAAGCAAAAACAAAACATGTTACTCAAAATTCAGATGAATTAAATTGATCTTGATGTACACCTGATTTTATAATTAGCCAAACACATACAAAGTTTTCAATGAAAATAATGAATAAAATTTTGCCTCAATTATTCTTTGACATATGTTTAAGGTAAATATTTAGCATTAGTATTAATGAAAACTATGAAGTAACTTTGAATCATTGGTGAAGGAATTTATAACAATTTAATTATAAAAGTAATATATTTCAGCCCTGACTGGTGTAGTTCAGTGGATTGAGCATAGGCCTGTGAGCCAAAGGGTTGCTGGTTTGATTCCCAGTCAGGGCACATTCCTGGGTTGTGGGCCAGGTCCCCATTAGGGGGTGCTCAAGAGGCAATCACACATTGATCTTTCTCTCCCTTTCTTTCTCCTTCCCTTCCCCTCTCTCTAAAAATAGTAAATAAAATTAAATTTAAAAGCTGGGAGGAATGCAAGTTCAGAGACTTGGGAAAACAGGCTTACACTTACTATGCAATCCAGCATGTAACCTACTTCTAGGTTATTACCCAAGAGAAATAAAAAACTATATTCACATGAAAGTCCATAGGACATGTCTATAGTTGCTTTCTTCATCATGGCCCCAAACTAGAAACACCTACAAAACCCTTCAAAACATCTACAAAACACCTAGTGAATAAACATTTCAAGTTCATTTTGATAAATAAAAAAAATAAAGCTAGACTTAAAAAGTTAAATATGATATAATTTTATTTGTATGACTTTCTGAAGAAGTCAAAATTATAAAGACATTTAAACAAATCAATGGTCACCAGAGTCTGGGGTGGAAGAAGGAACTGACTGCAGAGGGGCACAAAAAATTTTTAGGGTGATGGAATTGGTCTATGCTTTGACTGTGGTGGTAGTTACATAACTGTGTTTGTCAAATGTCAGAAAAGAAATTAATTTTACTGTATACAGGTGAATTTTACTGTACATCCATTTTACTTCAATAAATCCAATTTTTAAAAATTGCGGGGATATAAGGAGTCTATTGGGTATAAGTCCAATAGAAATCTCACACTAAAGGTTTTAATAAGCAGCTCTTCATTCCCTCTACTGAAAATTATTACTCAAGTGAGAGAGGAAAATTACTGGGGGTAGAGAGACATTAGGGATTCACAAAAATTTTTTATGTAGAACGCTCTGGATTTTATACATAAGACTAATTAGGAATGACTATGACCTACAATGGTCTATTTATTCTATAAAAGGATTTATTATAGATACCTTTAAATAGCAAGCTTTCTTGTGTTTTTACTACAGACTTCATTTATTAAAAAATGAACAAAACCTTTTTTTGGAACACAACTGTTACAACAAGAAGGGCACATATCAATAACACCCTATCTGCAAAGATGTTTCGGGACTTCTAAAGAAATGTATGGGCTAGCAGAGAAAAAGTTTGGCTGGAAGTAACTGAAGGCAATAAGGACTCAGTATTTATTTTTCCATTAAAAAAAGTATTTGATGACCTAAAGCTTGTTGGTTTTCTAAAAATTTGGCAAGTCGTTAATTGTTTCAACAATGATAATAAAGGGGAAGAAGAAACGTAGTAAGAGAAAGTAAGTCAGATGTAAGCAATGTTTATTTAATTGCACCAGTATTTTTGCCACTGATTTCTTAAAAAGATGTCAGATATTATCAAAACACATTCAAACATACTAATTAAACAGCACATATCAGAACAACCTGCTCTCAATGTTTTCAGAGCAGGATATTTTTTAAAAACTCACCTGACAACATCTCGAACAAGTTAGCCAGTTGACTGTTCCCCACAAGCGCCAATACACATCTCTCCAAGATTTTAGCTCTTCAAAAAGACTATTCAAATACTCATGAATGTCCCAAGTCTTATCTCTGGGGAAAAAGTCTCAATTGTTGTATCATTTTACAAGCAAGCAATATTAACATTTGATTAGAGCAAATGTTTTTAAATATGTGGCTTATATCCAAGAATTTCCCCCAAATAATGGCTGTGGGATGGACTACACTGAATGGTAGATAAAATTTCATTTTGGAGTCTATTTATTTATTTTTTCCTGTGGATAATAGGAAAAGGTATAGAAGGCTGAATGCCAAATTATTTTGCTAAGCTACATAAAGGGTTATAAATTAAATACAATTTGAGTAGACTAACATTTGGGACTTCAGCAGATGTTGCTTTAGTCTAATTGTACATATTGTATAATAAGATGTATGGTAATAATTGGTGATTCTAAACATTTCATTGACGTGATCTTTCTATTATTCTCAAAAGGCATTTTCAGTAATTGAGTAATAATAGTAATATACAATCAGTCTTGGAAATATACATTTTTAAGTTAAGTAAGATAAACTTTAAAAATGGCAAAGGCTTAAAACCCTATTTGCTATAGAATTATGTAACTCAAGTTCCCATTTTTCCAAGTCCCTTAATCTTTTCAAACTTTTGCTCTTTTTGTCCTTAGTTCAACAAATAACAAAATACCATCATGTTATTACAAATTACACAGGCACATGTTTTAAGTTAAAGACAATTTAAAAAGTGTTATGAATAGCTGGCTTATTGGAAAATACTTTGAATAAAACAAAAATGGATGTTGAAGTTACTATCATTTTTTCACATAGTTACCACTGTCATAATATATATAGAATATATAATTGTTATTGCTATCAGAGTGGACTTTTTTTTTAGAGTGGACATTCTTAAAAGGTGAATCAAGTCTCAAGACAAAAAAGTATAAAATCTCAGGTGCTTACAATAACTAGTAAAGATTGCCTGATTGTTGTATATAAAGAAAAATGTAACACTTTAAAGTCAATTGTACTATATTCATATTAGGTTAAATATGTTTCTCTGTACTTCTGTTTTAATGTTTAAAATATGAAATCTAACATTTGTATTTTTTTAATATAGAAGAAAGAACAAGCACAAAGAAAATTAAAATCATCATACTATCAATCATACTATCACTCAAAGGTAACACCACAGTAAACATTTTAGTGAACATGCTTCTAGTTTTGTTTTACAATGTATTTGTTCTCACTTCTTCCCACTAAAAACTTTATATGTAGGTATACATTCCTTTACAACATTATTTTCAAAGGCTGTACATTAAGAATTAATTAAATGTACTTTATATAGATATAGTGTTGTATGGATATATTTTAGTTTATTTGATCATTTGGGTGTTTCCTTTATTTTTTTAAAGATTTTATTTATTTATTTTTAGAAAGGGGAAGGGAGGGAGAAAGAGAGAGAAAGAAACATCAATGTGTGGTTGCCTTTCATGTGGCCCCCACTGGGGAACTGGCCTGCAACCCAGGCATGTGCCCTGACTGGGAATAGAACTGGCAACCCTTTGGTTTGTAGCCTGCGTTCAATCCACTGAGCTACATCAGCCAGGGTGGGTGTTTCCTTTATTACAAGTATAAACAATATAGCAGAAACTGTCCTTATTAAGTGCTTTCAGAAATCCAATACTATCTCTTTGGGTAAATTCCTAGCAGTAGGATATTACCAGAGAATATATGAGTGAGGTGTGTCTACAAAGTATCCAGACATGGAATATTAAAAATAGAGATATTTATTGAAGAAGATACAAGATACAAGAAACATTGTACATAGGAAAATGATGTCTTAGCCCCCTTCAAAGTAGACACCTTGGGACCCCACACAATTCTCCCAGCAGCCATCAGCTGCCCTGTCATATTTTCGCAAATCTCATTGATGGTCTGAAATCTCTTCCCTTTCAAAGGAGATTTTAGTTTTGGGAAAAGCCATAAGTCATAGGATGCCAAATCTGGGCTGGAGGGGGCCAAGTCACCTGGGTGATTTGATGGTTTGCAAAAAAACTGCACGAGACATGATACATATAAGCAGGTGTGTTGTCATGGGGAAGCTGCCAATCATCAATTGCCCACAGCCTTCTGAATCATCTGAATAGTTTCTGCAGAGGAATGTTCAAGCTTAATGCAAAATCTGATGCACATTTGTTGATCTACTCACTCGGTCATTTTGAATGTGACGGCCACACAGTACACATGCTCACTCAATGGTGTCTGCCACCCCCACTGACTAGTACAGTGAAGTCCTCATTGTTCACTCATGTGCATTCCAGTCCACTCTCCTTGGCTGCCAGGTTACATCGATGTGGCGCAAACCATCCTTGTTATATTAACAATGGCTGGACTTTTTCTGGACAGACCTAATGTATTTTAAAGTTTTTGCTTTCTTGAGACATACCATTTACAACACTTTCCCTTCAACTCAAAATGAGAACTGGTTTTGAACTTAAAGGGGAACAAAAAAGAACTATGTATTAGTGGAACACTGACAAAATAAGAAGAATAACTAGATTAGGGGAAATTCAATTTTATTATTATTTTTAAATTATATTATATTGATTATGCTATTATAGTTGTCCCAATATTTCCCCCTTTGCCTCCCCCATCCAGGCCCTCACCTCCCTCCACACTCATTCAAGCAAACCCCACACCATTGTCCATGTCCGTGGGTCATGCGTATATGTTCTTTGGCTACTCTGTTCCCTATGCTGTACTTTACATCCCCATGACCATTCTGAAACTACCAGTTTTTTACTTCTGAATCCCTTCACTTTTTTCACCAATTCCCACTAACCCACCTCCCACCTGGCAACTATCAAACTATTCTCTGGATCTATAATTCTGCTTGTTTGCTAATTTTGCTTTTCAGATTCAATTATTTTTAAGTATATATTATTGATTATGCTATTATAGTTGTCCCAATTTTCCCCCTTTCCACCCCTCTGCCTGGCACCCTCCATCACTCCCTTAGTTCATGTCCATGTGCCATGCATGTAAGTTCTTTGGCTTTTCCATTTCCTATACTATTCTTAACACCTGTCTATTTTGTATCTACCGATTATACTTTTTAATCCCTTTACCTTTTCCCCCATTCTCTCCCTTCCTCCTCCCAACTGATAACCCTCCAAATGATCTCTATACCTATGATTTTGTTCCTGTTCTGGTTGTTTGCTTAGTTTTTTTTTTGTTTTTGTTTTTAAGATTCAGTTGTTGATAGTTGTGAATTTGTTGCCTTTTATTTTTATTTTTTAAATATTTGATTTATTTATTTTTAGAGAGAGGGGGAGGGATGGAGACAGGGAGGAAGAGAAACATTGATGTGCAAGAAATACATCGATCAGTTGCCTCTTACACACTCCCAACTGGGGACCGGGCCTGCAACCGAGGCGTATTCCTTGATTGGGAATTGAGCTGGTTCGCAGGACAGTACTCAATCCACTGAGCCATACCAGTCAAGGCTAAATTTGTTGCCTTTTTAATATTCAAAGTTTCGATCTCCTTTTTCTTAAATCCCTTTAGTATT
Source organism: Tonatia bakeri (assembly GCA_004024845.1). Taxonomy (NCBI): domain Eukaryota; kingdom Metazoa; phylum Chordata; class Mammalia; order Chiroptera; family Phyllostomidae; genus Tonatia; species Tonatia bakeri. Next base: position 35,227 of record PVIA01000777.1, read on the forward strand.
TCATATAATAATGCATTGGTGATGAGGAACTCCTTTAGTTTTTCTTTCTTGTCTGGAAAGCTTTTTATCTGACCATCAGTTCTAAATGATAGCTTTGCTGGGTAGAGTAACCTTGGTTGCAGGTCCTTACTTTTCATCACCTTGAATATTTCTTGCCAATCCCTTCTTGCCTGACAAGTTTCTTTTGAGAAATCAGCCGATAGTCTTCTGGGAATGCCCTTGTAGGTAACTAATTGTTTTTCTCTTGCTGCTTTTAAGATTCTCTCATTGTCTTTAACCTTTCACATTTTAATTATGATGTGTCTTGGTGTGGGTCTCTTTGGATTCATCTTCTTTGGGACTCTCTGTGCTTCCTGGACTTGTATGTCTATTTCCTTCACCAAGTTAGGGAAGTGTTTTTGTCATTATGTTTTCAAACAGGTTTTCACTTTCTTGCTCTTTCTTTTCTCTTTCCAGCAGCCCCATGATGCAAATGTTGGTCTGCTGGAAGTTGTCCCAGAGGCTCATTACACCACTCTCAGTTTTTGGTGGACTGTTTTTTCTTCTTGCTGTTCTGATTGGGTGTTTTTTGTTTATTCAAATGCTGATTTGATTCTCGGCTTCATTCACTCTACTGTTGTTCCCCTGGAAATTGTTCTTCATTTCAGTGTATCCTTCAATTCTGTTTTTTCTTAATGCTTTCCATGTCTTTTTTAGTGTTGTTGAAGTTCTGTTTGAGTACATCTGCTCTTCCCCTAAGTTTATTGAGCATCCTTATAACCAGTGTTTTGAACTTATAACCCAGTGTATCTAGTAGATTGCTTGTCTCCATTTTGTTTAGTTCTTTTTCTGGAGTTTTGTTCTGTTTTTTTTTTTTTTTTTTTTTTCATTTGGACCCTGCTTTTTGTCTCTTCATTTTACTGCTTCCCTGTGTATGTTTCTATGTATTAGGTAGAGCTGTTATGACTCCCTGGTTTGGTACAGTGGCCTAATGTAGTAGGTGTCACATAGGGTCCAATGGCACAGACTCCCCTATCACCCAAGCTGGGTACTCCAGGTCACCCACCATGCTGGCTGTATACATTTTCCTCTTGTAGTTAAGCCTTGATTGCTGTTGGTAGGTCAATAGGAGGAATTTACTCAGAACGATCAGCTGCAAGGGCTGCCTATGACCACTGACCACTGACCTCTGACTACTGTGGAGGATCAGCTATGCAGGGGCCAGTCCACATAGCAGGACTTAGTTTGGTAGGGCTCTAGGGCCTGCTGAGTTCTCCCCATGAGTGTGTCACTTGTGGTGGTAGTTGAGTAATAGTGCTCAGATGTGGTCTGTAGCTGTCCACTGAGTGAGCAGGCTCTGGGGCTTCCTCAGAGGTGCAGACTAAGCTCAGCCATTGCCTGTGTTCTGTCTGGGAATACCTTGCATAAACTACAAAGTGATCTGCAGATGGCTGCTACTTGTGCTGTGCTTGGAGGTGCCCCAAGCAAGGCCAAACTGTGAATCAAGGCCAGCAGCTGCTAGTGCGAGGCTTGGGGTCACTTAGCAAGAGGTGTGGGGCTTGCTGAGGCCAGATGCTGCTTGTTTGAGAGATTTATAAAAATCTGAAGCATGAGCCAAGATAAGCCACTTGTATGGAAAAGCCACTGGAAATAACTTGGGTGGTTCTGAAATTTGGGTTGGGCAAAAACTCAGGGAATCACCAGGGTGGGTCAAACAGTGTGAGCCTGGTTAATGGAGTATCACATATGGTACCTGTCTGCCAGCTCTGTGTTGGGGAGGGCTCTGAAAAGGAACAATGGCCTCTGCCAGCACTTCTGTCTGGGAGAAAGCTGTCCTCCAGCTCTTGCCCTGATTCCAGACACTTTAGTTCCTCCCTGTATGCCTCTGATACCTTTCAAGCTGCTGCCCCAGTGCTGGAGCCCAGAAAGAGTGAATCTGAATAAGGTTGTGCATGGATCATTTAAGAAGAATTGCCTGGGAATCCAGAAGTTTCTGTCTTCCACAGCCTCAATCCCCACTGGTTTTTACAACTGGAAGTAATGGGGATTTATCTTTCTGGCTCTGGAATCCTGGGCTGGGGGCCTGGTGTGGGGCTGAGACCTCTTGTTCCCAAGATATCCCTCCTAATTTGTATCCACCATACATTCATGTGGGACCAGTCCATTCCATGTCTCCACTCCTCCTACCAGTCTCCATGTGATTTCTTCCTTAATTCTTGGAAGAAATTCTTCCTTAATTCTTGAATGGAATATAGGACTTCCATTCAGCTCAATTTCTGGCAGTTCTGAATAATGGTTGTTCTGTAGTTTTGTTGTAATTTTTTTGTGGTCATGTGAGGAGGTGAGCCATGTTTATCTAGACTGCCATCTTAGCTTTCTCCAGAAAATTCAGTTTTAAAGACCATTTTCCCCACCAAAGTTCACTTGAAAGTAAACTTGGTTCTCTTGTCAAATTTAATATAACATTTATATAAAATCTGTTAGTGTAAAGAAATAATTTTAATAGTATTGACCAGAATATCTTTCGAGATAAATGCATGACCATTTTTACTCTTTGAAAACTTAAAAGGTTACTGATATTTAGCCTCTTAATAAAAGATAGCCTTTAAAACAACTTTGTTTTGAAAGTAGCATCTTTCTAAATCAAAACTGGATCAAATGCAGAAAATATATCTTATTGCTTATAGTTATGCTTCTATAAATACACTAGTAATTTATATTTGAAAAGCTGTATTTTTTTCACTATACCTTATGTGAATGTACACAATATTTCCATGTTGATCTACATTGATTTTTCCAGGAATGCAAGGAATTCTTCTTTCTGTTTCTTTAGTTAAAAGTTTCTTACACAAACAGCACCTACAACAAAAAGAGATTTAAAAATACAAGAAAAAAATTTTAATATAGTAAAATGAAAAAATTTAGCTGCCTCATATAGTCTACCAAGGAAAACATATTACCATACCTGTACAATGTTGCTGCATTATTCCGAGAATCTGGATTCAAGTATTCAGGATCAAATAGTCTCTCAATCTTCTTACAAAACAGTTTACTATTAACAACAAATGACCAACAAATTAATTTCCCATATCCACTTTACTAAAGTTACTCAATAGCAATGAAAACAAATACTGATCTATCTGCACATGTAGAAAATGAGATTAATAAATCTAAGGATCTATCCTTAGATTTGTTAATCTCTTTGGGAATGTATAATACAGTTTTAGTGTTCTAAGTAAATAAACCTCCTAATGACAACTTCTTGATCAAGAATCTATTTTCAAAAGAAAAATAAGACTGAAATATTACCTCTCTTTTAGTCCTTTGTTACTAGAATATTCAAGATTGAAGATTTTGGAAATTTAACAATTTTGGGTCTACCAATAACTCAGTACGTGATCTTTAGAAACTTAATTTCTCTTAACCTTGTTTTGTCATTCATGAAATGGGGTTAATAATTCCAAATTCATAAGTTTTTAGGAGGGTTAAATGAGATAATTAAAAAAAATACCAGACGAAGCATTAAGCATTCAATGAATATTAATACTTTATTTTCATGCATAAAATGACTAAACTTCAAATCTTCTAATTAATTCTAATAAACTATTTGTCATTAATTCCAAGTGTACCATCCTGTCTCCATTTCCCCTCACAAAACATTTGCTATTAAAGGCCAGTCCAGATTTAGGGCCCTGGTTCCATTTTTAAGTATTTGGCTCTTGGATAATTCCCCTGTCTCATTTCTCTTAAGGACTAAATTCTTGGATCATCCCCTACATGATCAGCTCCTCCTACTCTCATGAATCATCCTGGTCAGTAAATAAACATAATCTAATATTTCTCACCTTAAAAAAATCCTTTATTGAGCCTACCTATCCCTAATAGCTACTACTAAATTTTTCAGCAATTGTTCAGAGCAAAACATCTGGAAAAAAGTCACCTGAATCCAACTGGTCACATTTCCATCCTTATCTCACTCTATATGGTGACAGCGTTCTGCTCATTTGATCACTTAATCACTTCCTCCTGTTTGAAAACCTCTTTCCTTCAACCCACCGGCTCCTCCTTTTCAGATCCCTCACTGGTGACACTTCTCTGTCAAACTTCTAAATTTTGGATAGTCTTCATTAATACTCTTGCTAACGATTATAAAATTAAACAACTAAAAATAGATTTACAACAGCACCCAAAAATTAAATGTCCAAGAATAAATTTAATAAGAAGTGAAAAATATCTCTCCACTGAAAATCATAAAACATTGCTAAAATAAATGAAGGGTTATACCATGTTCATGGACCGAATGACTCAATATTATTAAGACATCCAATTTTCACAAATCTACAGGCTCAATATTAACCCTAAATTATTCTGGCAGTTGTGTATGTGTGTGCACAAGAGAAAGAAAAATGAGTAGGCAAATTATAAAATTTACATGGAAATGCAAGAAATCTAAAATAGCTAAGACAGCAATCTTGAAGAAGGAAAAAGCTGGAGAATCTAAATACCAAAAAATGTTATAAAGTTACCACAATTAAGACAGTGTGATACTGATAAAAATATCAACAAAGAAACCAATAGAACAAAATGGAGAACTCAGAAACAAGGACTTCCCACTAAGATGGAAGTATAGGTAGATACATTGTGACTCTTCACACAACCAAAAGGACAATAAATTTAAAAACAAAAAAACCAGAACTGACAGAAAACTGAACTGTATGAAAGTCCCAAGGAGTTAAAGAAGAAATATCTATCCAGACCAGTAGGAGCAAAGATGGGCAACTGGGAAGAGAGGACTTGAGGCAAGGTGGCAGCTGGCAGGCCAGGGAGGTGGTAGCTGATGGACTGGGCAGTCCTACATTTCCATGCAGGTAAACTGGGAGGAACAACTGGGGAGCAAGGTAGACCATGCAACCCAGGGTTCCAGCACAGGGAAATAAAGCCTGAAAACCTGACTGAAAAAACCTGTGGGGGTTGAGGTGGCAGGAGAAACTCCCAGCTTCACAGGAGAGTATGTTGGAGAAACCCACAGGGTACTAGAATGAACACAAACCCACCCACCCGGGAATCAGCACTAGAAGGGCCCACTTTGCTTGTGGGTAGCGGGGGAACTTGACTGAAAGCCACAAGAGAACTGAACAAGGGGCACTGTTCCCTCTCGGACTGTCCCCCACATATAGTGCCATAATACAGTGATGGGTTGCCCAGTCCTGGCGAATACCTAAGGCTCTGCCCCTTACTAAGTAACAGGTTCTTGGAGACAAAACAACAACAACAACAACAACAAAAATGGCCCAAATGAAAGGACATGTCAAAGCTCCAGAAAAAATACAACTAAGTGACCAAGAGATAGCCAACCTATCAGATGCAGAGTTCAAAAACAATGGTAATCAGGATGCTCACAGAATTGGTTGAGTATGGTCACAAAATAGAGGAAAAAGTGAAGGCTAAGAAAAGTGAAATAAAGGAAAATGTACAGGGAACCAACAGTGACTAGAAGGAAACTGAAACTCAAATCAACAGTTTGCACCAGAAGGAAGAAAGAAACAGTCAGCCAGAATAGAATGAAGAAACAAGAATTCAAAAAAATTAGGAGAGGCTTAGGAACCTCTAGGACACCTTTAAACCTTCCAACATCTGAATCATAGGGGTGCCAGAAGGAGAAGAGGAAGAAATTGAAAACTTTGTTTTAAGGTTTTATTTATTTATTTTTAGAGAGGGGAAGGGAGGGAGAACGAAAGAGAGAGGAATATCAATGTGTGGTTGCCTCTCACATGCCCCCCACTGGGGACCTAGCCTGCAACCCAGGAATGTGGCCTGACTGGGAATAGAACCAGCGACACTTTTGTCTGCAGGCCTGCACTCAATCCACCGAGCCACACCAGCCAGGAGAAATTGAAAACTTAATTGAAAAAATAATGAAGGATAATTTCCCTAATCTGGCAAAGGCAATAGACTTCCAAAAAGTCCAGGAAGCTCAGAGTTCCAAACAAGCTGGACCTAAGGAGGAACACACCAAGGCACATCATAATTACATTACCCAAGATTAAAGATAAGGAGAGGATCTTAAAAGCAGCAAGAGAAAAGGAGACAGTTATCTACAAAGGAGTTCCCATTAGACAATCAGCTGATTTCTCAAAAAAAAAAAAAAAAAACCTTACAGGCAAGAAGGGGCTGGAAAGTATTCAAAGTCATGAAAGGCAAGGACCTACAATCCAAGATTAGTCTATCCAGCAAAGCTATCATTTAGGATGGAAGGGCAGATAAAGTCCTTCCCAGATAAGGTCAAGTTAAAGGAGTTCATCATCGCCAAGTCCTTATTATATGAAATATTAAAGGGACTTATTTAAGAAAAAGAAGATCCAAACTATAAACAGTGAAATGACAACAAACTCACAACTATCAAGAACTGAACCTAAAAAAACCCCCAAAAACAACATACTAAGCACACAACTAGAACAGGAACAGAATCCCTGAAATGGAGATCACATAAGGGTTATCAGCAAGGGAGGGGGAGAAAAGGGGAAAACTTACAGGGGATAAGTAGCATAGATGGTAGGTAGAAAATAGGGGGAGGTTAAGAATAGTATAAGAAATGTAGAAGCCTAAGAACTTATAAGTATGACCCATGGACATGAACTAAAGTGGGGAGGGGGGTGGGAATGTGGGCAGGAGGGGGTGTGCAGGGCAGAGAGAAATAAAGGGGGGAGAATGGGACAACTGTAATAGCATAATCAATAAAATATATTTTAAAGAAGAAAAATAAATATAATTCATTTAAAAAAATAAAAATAAAAATCTCACATATATTCACTTGCAATTCTGCGGAGATAGGAGGGTTTGCTAGGAAATCTCATCTTGTCCCATGTTTTCAAACCTCATCTACTCTTAAATTTCTATTTTATGCCCTGACCTCTTATCTGAACTTCAGAGTTGTATATTTAACTATTTACCTGCCATTCTACCTGATGTCTAAAAGTACATTAAATATATTAAATAATTTTAACATGATCCAAACCCAACTCTTGATTCCCCTCACCTCAATCTTTTCACTCTCTGTAAATGACACTACCATCTGCTTAGTTGCTCAACCTGAAAACCTAGTAATTACCCTAGCATATTCTCTCTTCCTACACCATTACATCTGAAACACCTGTCAACTCCTTCTTTTTTAAAATTATATTTTATTTATTATGCTATTACAGGTGTTCTGATTTTTGTCCTTTTGCCCCTACTCCATCCTGTGCCCCCTACCCCCTCAGGCAATTCCCCCCCCCCACCCCTTGTTCATGTCCATGGGTCATGTGTGTAAGTTCTTTGGCTACTGTATTTCCTACACTGTACTTTGCAACTCTGTGGCTATTCTGTAACTACCTATTTGTACTTCCTAATCCTCTCACCTCTTCACCCATTTTCCTCCTGCCCCCTCCCATCTGGCAATCTTCTGGTAACTAACTTCTTTTCTCTTGCTTTTAAGAACCTCTCTTTATCTTCAACTTTTGGCCTTTTAATAATATGTCCTGGAGTGGGCCTCTTTGCATCTATCTTGTTTGGGGCTCTCTGTGCTTCCTGGACTTGCACATCTATTTCCTTCATCAAATTAGGGAAGTCTTCTTTCACTATTTTTCAGATAGATTTCCAGTTTGTTGCTCTTTCTCTTCTCCTTTGGGCACCCCTATGAGGTGAATGTTGGACCTCTTGAAGTTGTCCCAGAGGCTGTTTATATTATTCTCATTTTTTGGATTCTTTTTTCTTCTTGTTGTTCTCATTGGTTGTTTTTTGCTTTCTTATGTTCCAAATCACTGATTTGATTCTCGGCTTCATCCATTCTACTGTTGTTTCCCCATAAATTGTTCTTTATTTCAATTAGTGTATCCTTCATTTCTAACTGGATCTTTTTTATGCTGTTGAGGTCCTTACTATGTTCCTTGAGCATCCTTATAACCAGTGTTTTGAACTTTGGTGCTGAAAACACTAGAACCATCCTTAGAACCAGTGTTTATCAGTGTCTGATAAATTGCTTATCTCCATTGCATTTAGCTCTTTTTCTGGAGTTTTGATCTGATTTTTCATTTGGGCCATGTTTCTTTGTCTCCTCATCTTGACAGCCTCCCTTGTTTGTTTCTATATATTAGCTATAGTTGCTTTGACTTTGTGTCTTGGTAGTGTGGCCTAATGTAGTGGGTGTCCTTGTATGGTCCAGTGGCATAGCCTCCCATATGACCCAAGCTGGGTACTTGAGGCACACTCTTTGTACGGGCTGAATACACCCTCCTCTTGTAGTTGAGCTTTGGTTGTCGTTGGTGGATCAATGGAAGGCATTTACCCAGCTACATGGAATGGCTGTGACCACTGATCGCCAACGTCTGCCCTCCACAAAGGATCAGCTGTGCAGAGGCAGGATGGTGGTGCCTGACTTGGTCTGTAGCTATCCACTGGGTGTGCTGGCCCTGAGGTTCCCTGGGTGGTAGAAGCCATGGTCAGCCCCCACCTGTGTTTTGCCCAGGGCCACCCTGCCTGAACTATAAAGCAATATGAGATGGTTGCTCCTTGTGCTGGGCTTGGAGATTCCCAGGTGATGCCAAGCTGTGACTCTAATCTTGCTGTCCTAGGGCTCACTAAAGCCAGATGTTTCTTGTTTGATTGGATTTAGGAGCCAGGACAAGACTTATGGAAAAGCCGCTTGAGTGGGCCGGTAAATTGGGTGGGGTAGAGCCTCTGTGGATCTCCAAGGTGGGTCATGCAGTGTTAGCCAGGATTAAGGAGTTGCAGATATGGCACCCAGGGGTGGGGATAGGGGATGGGGACTGTGGAGGGCGCTCAGCAAAGGGACAATGGCCTCTGCTTGCTCTGATGACAGACACTTCAGTCTCTTCTTGTATACCAGTGGTGCCCTTCTAGTTGCCAACCTGGTGCTAGAACTTAGGGGGAGCAAGTCTGAGTAGGTGAGTCTGTGTGTGGGGTCCCCAAGAGGAACTGCTTAAAGCTCCAGCAGCCTCCTCCACTGACTCAGTTCCCACTGGTTTTCACAGCCAGATGTTGTGGGGTCTTATCTTCTTGGCACTGGAATCCTGGGCTGGGGGGCCTGATGTGGGCGTGGCACTCCTGGCTTCTGAGATATCCCTACAGAATTTTTATCCATGTGGGTGCAGTGTCAGCCCATTCTGCATCCTCACCCCTCCTTCCAGTCTGGATGGATATGGTTTCTTCAATTCTGTAGTTGTCAGAATTTCATTTAACTGACTTTCCGATATTCCTGAGTGATAGTTGTTCTATGTTTTAGTTGTAATTTTGATGTGGTTGTTTGAGGAGATGAGCCATATCTGCCTATGTCACCATCTTGAACAGACTATCAACTCTTTCCAATAACTTACTACAAATCTTTCTACTTCTTTCCAACTCCACTGCTTCTACTCTAGTCCGTTGTAACCCTTTGGTCTCTCACCAGACTACTGTCTTAGCCTCCAAATAGGTCTCTTTGTTTCCTACTTCCTTGTAATCTATTTCCAGAGAGCAACCAAGATGATTTTCTTTCTTTTTTCTTTTTTAGATTTATTTATTTTTAGAGAGAGGGGAAAGGAGGGAGAAAGAGAGGGAGAGAAACATCAATTGGTTGCTTCTCATATGTGCCCAGACCACGGACCTGCTAACCAGGCATGTACCCTGACTGGGGATTGCACTGGTGACCTTACACTTTGCAGAACGACACCCAACCAAGGCACACAAGTCAGGGCCAAAATGATTTCTTAACAAATGAGATCATGCTATTCCTCTGCTTATATTCGTACTTAGAAGAAAATATATACTCCTTGCTATGACCTAAACAGCACCTAAGTGATATGACCACTGCTGACCCCACCTCATACCACTCTTCTCCTTTATACTAAGGCTTTTCTTAAGAATTTTTCACACAATTCACTGCCATAATAAACTCGTATATACATTATACAAAATAACTAATTTCATTACTAATTTTTACCTTGAGCAATTGGCTCTAGATAAATTTTACTTCATTTATAGTAAAATGGAAATATATTTCTAAATATAATCTAAAACAATATTTTACTAAAATGAAAGAAATAATATATTTTTTCTAATAGAAACACTAGATTTAAAATTAAAAATTACCTCCTAAACTTATCTTTCTTGTCCTTTAAATCATCAACCTCATTGTGTGTGAACACATCAGCTATACGTGTAAGAAGATTTGCATTAATACAGTTCATGTTGCATGGAGTAGCTACTATGGCATTCATATTTTTGTGGCAATACTGAATACATTGTTCAACCTAAAAAACACAGAATAGAAAATGAATGGTAAAAATAGTAGCATGAAGGATAATGTCATATCAGTATCTTTCAAAGATAAAATTCATTAAAAGCTTTATACATGTATTGCTAGGTCCTGCCTGGTTTTGCCTATTTGGGTTATCTACACTGTTCCAAAGTGTTCCAGTGGCTCAAATTTGTACAAACATATATATATATATATATATAGCTAGAAAAATCATTTTCAACCTTCTTAAAGATGCAATGAGCATCTCTCATGGTTTTGGCAGGTATAAATCTTAGCCCACCAGCTCAAATGTACAGGATATCTGACTCTCTATCACTAAACATCATTACAATTTTAAGTTTCCATTTCTCTGAAGTAGCACAAAATATACTATCTGTGACTTCAGGGTTTTCTCAATCCTATTATGCTGGTCTCTGACTTTCCTTCCCTTTCTCCAACCTGAGGGTATATTTATTTACTTTTTGAGGTGGATTTGGGTTCTGGGGAAAACTAGCATTCTCTAAACATGTATTCTTCAAAATATTTTGCTATGGAATAAAAATTATCCTCTAGGGCTTAGATTTTAAAACTCAAATGTTAAGGACTCTCTTTTTCTTTCTGTAACCTTTCCCTGAAGCAAGTAATATCAGCAACTGAATGGGGGAGGGACTAAGGGTTAGAAAGAATACAGGGAATTTGTAAAACCCCAACTATCAAAGAAACAAATTTCACATCTATTAACATAGCAAAGGAGTATTCTCTGCCCTCTGTAGTTTTATTAGGGACCAAAAGCAAATATTATTTAGAGTAAAATCATAAATACATATAAAAATATTTGAATAAGTCATTAAATAAAAAGAAAAACAAATATTGTAATGTTAAAGCTTGATATGTAAATGTATATATTGTGCTTTTATGTTTAACCAATTACTTTTAAACAACAGACATGAGCATCTGATTTATACATACAAAATTATATTGTTTAATAGTTGGGTATTTGTTCTTAATTCACTCAACTGTAAGTGAAAGACAAATTAGCATTCAGAAATTACTTAAATAGTGAAACAAATTAAGAAATTACTTAAATAGTGAAACAAATATATTCCAATTAATTTTCATTTAATTTGGTTTTAGAGCAAACTCTCTTTTAGGGTAAAGTTAATTTTGTTTAGCTTCATCTAATGCAAAAGAGAGCTACTCCATGAGGATAAATTGCTTTCTTTATAGGCATCATATACAAATGATATATAGTGGCCTCAACTCCTTTCACAACAGACCAAAATACCTTCAAACATAAGCAGTTTATTCTAATGGAATCACACTCTTGCATTAACAATTACTTCACAAAGACGCCTTAGAATTTTCTAACACTTGAAGGAAAAATCAAGTTAAATGTTAAATCAAGCATAGGTGAACAGAAGAACTTAGATCTTTTATTAAATCTTACCAATGTGGGTAGGCTGGGTAGGGGTAAAAGGCAGAAAACTCTACTTGAACAACAATTAGAATAAAATAAATAAATAAAAATTAAAAACATCCAAAAAATACTTACCAATGAATCCATTTTCAAAAACTCTGAAGAAATTAGAATTGAAATGGCATTTCCTGGCTCTAAAAAAAATAAAATAAAATAAATTCTCCTTTTGATTTGTACCTCAATGTCCTTAGAACAGACTCCTTTTCATATGAAAAGAGGATGATACTTCAATAAGAACAATTTAAGATAAACTTACTATGACTTACATATATCAAAGAAACAAAATTCATTGTTCAAACTTAGGGTACAGAGAAAATGCACAGTGAATTTTCATGGAATTAGAGTCACATCAAGTGAAAGGACTCCAGCTAAAGATAAGATATATGCAAACTTCTCTTTAACTAAACCAGGAAAGAAGATAATTAAAATTGAGACTACGTCACACAAAAATCAGTGAGAAAACTGTTTAAATGACTTAAGGAGAGCCCTTGTTACTAGTTATTTCAAAAGCAGTGTAATGCTTGTTATGAACAAATTCTTAATGAAAATAATTCTGAAAGATAACATAAAAATTACTCCTGAAGAAGTGCTAAAGTTACTTCCCGCAGGCAGACTGAGTGAGCCTTCAGAGGCATAACCGGGGAAAGTGGTATGCCAGGTAATGCTCCTGTTTTAGTCAACCTAAGTCATCTCCCACGAGGTATATTTAAGGAAAAAAAGCAAACCCTGATTTTTACTGTTATAGTACTAAGACAATTCACCTAAAGAATGACACAATGATTAAAATAAGTAATCCAATCTTTCCTTAAATAACAATTCTAGATTAAAGGTTCTCAAATAGAAAAAGTTCCTCAGGAAATTATAATATGACCCATTCTAGATAAGCAACGTGTGGATTTTCAGAAACTTAATTAAGCATTTTGGTAGTTTTTAGGGTAGAATAAACATTGCTTCTTATAAAAGTTAACATTTCTATTCACTAGTTTCAAGTCAAAGATTACAGTGATTAGGTTTGATCCACTTCTTTTACTTTTGCTATACATATAAATTTGCTGGGTCAAACAAGTTTTTTTCTCTATATATATTTTGATTTTTACTTCACATGTACATATGTCTGGATGGTCTGAAATCTCTGGACTCTGGCTGAAATGCTTGATTTAGTAATCTTGTCATTTTTATTTAAGTATCACTAGCAGCCTTTTCCATTAAATTTCATCATTAAAATGTAATAAATTATAAATTTCCTCAGAAAATTCTATACTGTCTGTATAGATTAATTTACTAATGAGAGTTTAGAAATATTTTGGTTCTGCTGTAAATAGCAATTCTAGTGCACAGAAAGACTTTATTAAACCACTAGTGAGAGTTCCTGTACAACTTTATGCCCAATGAAAGATTACTTAGTAATTGTTATTCTTATCATCTAGAATACTGGTTCTCAAACTTTTGCTCTCAATACCCCTTTGCAATCTTAAAAACTGAGACTCCTAAAGAGCTTATATCTATTATATCTATTAGTATTTACTATATTAGAAATTAAAACATAAAACATTTTAATTCATTTAAAAAGAAAAATAAACATTATGTGTTCACATATTTTTATGAAAATATATTTTCCAAAATGAAAACAATTATAGAGAAGAATAGCACTGTTTGACATTTTTTATAAATTTCTTCAGTGTCTGACTTAATAGAAGACCACTGGATTCTCATATCTGGTTCTACATTCAATACGTGGGTAAGTCTTTGATGTTACATCAAAACTTGACATATGGTACTTCCTTAAGGTTAGTTGTAATGGGATCTGAAATTATATCAATGAACTTTTCCATGATGTTACCTCAAAATCCATTGATTTGTCCTGTGATTTGAATCTTTATCACATGCATGATTGTCTTAATTAACATCATGCATTGGTCATTTGGAAAATATTCGTTCAATGAGTTATGTAAATCTTGCAAAGGTTGAAACATTTCATTGTACAATACATTAAAAAAATCACAAGTCTCATCAGAAAAGACTTTAAATATTAAGAAACTGTCAAGCACATGAAGGCACATATAAGACTTCCAAACTTTAATTCTCACTTGAAAGCTTGAATTTTACTATTGGCAACAAATACTAGCAGTTGTTTCCCTTTAGCTGACCAGCTCACTTACTTCATTTTCAAGAAAATATCTGCCAAATGCCTAAGTCTGAATAACCATAATTTGTCTGTCAGTCATTCTTTCAAGTGAAAATGGTTTTCTTTTTTTAAAAAAGCAACTAGTTCAGCTTGCAACTCAAACAACTGCACAAGTGTTTTTCCTCACGTCGTACTTGAGTGTGCAGCGGGAGTGCACTTCCTGTGCCATCTCACAGAGTATGAGAAAGATGTAAACTCAAGGGTCAAGACTTAGTATAATTAAAATTTGCACTGCTTCATCAAGGACATTCTTAAGTGAACCTGGATTTTCTTCCTTTTTACTATGAGCACATGGTGCTGAAGAATACAGTGACCACTAGCACAGTAGTCTGGTGCCCTGGCTTTGACATGTGCTAAAACTGCAACAGTTTTGCCCTCCTTTATTTCTGTACCACCTGAACAAATGTCAACATATAAAGACAAATAACATCTTCTGTATTATTATGCAAATTGTCTTGACTGGTAGATTCTCTAAAAGGATCCTCCAGGACTCCAGTGGTACATGGACCACACAGTAAGAACTGCTGATTTAGAGACCTGTCCATTTGCCACGAATTCATTATAATTTTCCAAAAATGATGAGGTATCACTTTCCTAAATGGCAATTACTAATCTGAGTATTAATACTCAGATTTAATTAGTTCAGGCAATTTTCCACATTTCATGTTTGGCCCAATGCAACTACCAGGTGACGCATAAGTGTAATTATTCAAAATAAATAATAGATTGTCTTTTACCTAAAGTAGGCATCTCACAATCTTTATTCTCCTTAGTGTTCCTTTTAACGTATTTTATCAACCAGTTGAAAATCTGAACGTCACAATGAACTGAAATGTCCACCTCTTCCCAGCGCTGGGCATCCATAGATAAATATTCAGCAAAGTACTTCATTTCTGATATCAAAAGATCTCGTGGGCAAATAAAATCTTCTTTCAAGTTTTTTGCTTCATCACATACATGGATCACCATATTTGGCCTTCATAAAAAATGTTATACAGAAATGAAATTATTAAGAGCTTTAGAAGAGGAGCCAAGCATATTGACATGTTTTTGAAGGTTTGACCACAAATCAGTATTATAGGATTTAAGTGTCTTGCTAATCTGATCTATATCTTAGATTATGAATAACTTTAGTTAAACTACTGACTTAATAAAACAAATTAAAAGTTTTTACTATGGAACTCATAATTTATAGGGTTTAAATACAGGGTCTGGCAGAAGTAACACCTGGTTGAGTGTAGTTGGTATGGTAATAATATGGGTATAATAATTTGTAGTTTTAATTTGAACATTTTACCTAAAATGTCATATAGTGTGCTTGAGTGTGATATTGTTATGTTACAGAATTGCATGCTTACAATTTTATAATAAAATATTTTGTAATAAAAGGGGGCATTATTTGTGGTAGACCCTCTATATTATTTTCAAGTTATAATTATAAAGTTTTAGAAAACAATATCAATTCACCAAGGAAAATCAAATAATACATTCTAATTCTTGTCATGAACATAAAACAGCACTTTTACATGGTTATGGGCCTGGGAAGGAGATAAAGTTAAATACTAAAATTTTCCTACTAGTTACAAGTAGAAAAAAATGTTAAAATTACTCATTAAAGAATTAAAAAATTAGCATGGCAACTTACTCATTTTTAACAGCAAGAAAGGTTGCCAGACATTCAATAAATATAAATCAGTAAATATAGTTAAAGAATTCTGAAGACTAGAATGTGGTTATTTACATACTTAAAAAATAATTTGATAAGTTTAGACAATATACCAGAATGATTGCTTTGCAATGATATATACTCCTTGAATTTACTATCCCTTGAAAATTATATTACCTCAGAAAGAATCATTAGTGTCAGAAAGAATCATTAGTGTGATCTACAAGTGCCTTCATGTCATTACAAAAGGAAGAGATTAAATAGGAAGAGATACACTGTCCTACAGTGGGAATTCAATGTGTGTTTAATTCAACTTAATATATTTCTAATAAAAAAATTACATTTGTTCTAACCACTATGCCGTGCACCTGAAATAAATATAAAATAATACTGAATATCAACTGCAATTGAAAGAAAAATACTGAATGTCAAGTGCATTTAAAAAATAAAAGTAATTAATTAATTAGTTAATTAATTACATTTGAAATAAAATTGAGGTACCAGAAAAGGGATTATTAATCAACAGTCTGTTAAAGTGAAAGGAATTTAACTTGGCAAATTGTTCTTCCAAAGAAATTATGGTAAAAAATTAACAGGTAATTGCTGGTACAACGAAGCATAAAGTTTGTGTGGCTTTTTAGAACACAGTACTAGATAATTCCAGTAGCGAAATTATCTGATGAAATTTTTCTGCCATACAAACAAACCTATCAGTTAAAAAAATTATGTAAAAAACCTATGTGAATAAACAAAAAATTACTTTAAAAGGGTGATTTTTTTTACTGTGGAAAATATATATAACATAAAATTTGCCATCTTAGCTATTTTAAGTGTAAAGTCCAGTGGCATTAAGTACATTCACATTGTTGTGCAATCATCACTACCATCCATCTCTGGAACATTTTCAAAAAAGGTAAACGTTATGGTATGTAAATTATATGGTAATAAAGCTGTTAGCCCTGGCTGGTGTGGTTCAGTGGATTGAGCGATTGAGCACCAATCTGCAAACCAAAGGGTCACTGGTTTGATTTCTAGTCAGGGCACATGCTGAGTTGCAGGCCAGGTCCCCACTACAAGGCGCGTGAGAGGCAACCACACACTGATGTTTCTCTCCCTCTCTTTTTCCCATCCTTCCCCTCTGTCTAAAAATAAATAAATAAAACCTTAAAAAAATCATGTTAAAAAAATCTGTTATAAAAGAACTATCTATCGATTCCCAGTCAGGGCACATGCCTGGGTTGCAGGCCACGGTCCCCAGCAACTGCACATTGATGTTTCTCTCTCTCACTCTCTCCCACCCTTCCCTCTCTAAAAATAAATAAATAAAATCTTAAAAAAAAAAAGAACTATCTAAACTGAAAATACACAAAGGAACTTCCAGAGACAATGAAAATGTTCTATATCTTCATTTGGATGATGGTTACTTGGTGAGCCCATTTGTGAAAACTCATCAAAGTGAATACTTAAAATATGTTCAGTTTATTGTATGTAAAATACATGAAACAATACAAAACCATCAAAACTTGTAATATATTGAGAGATGTACTCTAATTTTTATTATATTCAAATATGGCATTCTAAGATACATACCCCGTTTTTTTAAATAGAGATGGAGAACCAATGACAGATTTTTCTTTGGATTTTAAAATTTACTTTTAATATTTTATGTTAATAGATGTTATTTCTAATATTCACAAAATAAAAGTGAATTTTTAAATGAAAAACTAGTCCAATTTATAAATAACACAAATAAGCCATATGTTTAGCTATTAAACAATTATTTATAGTTCAATACATGAACTAAACTGATTTCAATTATTTTAGCAATTGTGTAAGGTGGTATTTCCTAAATTATGGTAATTGATGTATACAATCACCAATCATATATTAAGTTGACATTCATATTAAATCTTATCTAGCAAAGAAACAACCTCCTACCCTTCAGATTCTTCAGTCTTTTCTCCACCATTACGAGTAGTACAATTTTCACTTTCTGAAGAACAATTCCTTGTGGAAGCTATACTATGTCTTCCTTAAATACAGAAACAAACACATACAAAAACAAAGGGGGGAGGTTAGCATTTCTAGCTTAGAATAGTTTTCACTTATTGAACGGTTATACTATAAATGCATGGCTTTCAAGGCTAGTTAAGATGGTACTTTGTCAGGTGGCATATCCCTCAATATTTCCAAAGGTCTATGGAAGAAACAGGACAAAAAAGGGATAACAAATTGCTAATATTACAATGAAGATTAAAAATAAATATTGCTATGGTGTATACAGACAGGGTCAAATGCTCAAAGTTAACAGTATAAATTTCTCTTCCTGAAGTAAAGTTTTACATCAATACTCTGACTGCTGTTGCTTGATACTGAAATAATTCCCTACAAGGATGTCTAAAACCAGTTGTTATTTCCAAAGATATCGTGGAAACATCTCTTCAACCCTGCCACTGTGTCATTTGAAGCTGTTGTTGACTGCAATAAATGGTAGCTGTAAAAAAGATTAACATAAGAAACAAGCACGGTTCTCTTAGTGACAAACAAAAACAAAAACAAAGAAACAATTTAAGTAAAACGTACAGGTCAATTCCAAAATTTATGACATTAGTAGGCTAATAGATTGGAGAAGTAAATTTTGGTAAAGAGCTTTTTTGGTAAAAGTATTTCACCTGTATATTAACATTTAAATTTTCTTCAAATATAGAAAAGATAAATTTCTAAAATTTAGGAAGATACAAATACTAATAGATTTCTCTATTAATGTTTATATTTGCCTTTAAATAAAGAAAGAAGAGTTGACTGGAATGCATAATATTTTGCAGATAAACACTGCATTTTGTTTTAAAACCTTACCTGTTTTGGAAACTGCATCCTGACCAACTGAAGTCTCCTGAAATTCTCCCTGTGTATCAAGGAGTGAGGATTTGATATATGTTGCTAAAGTTTCAACAGGATTCTCTCCAGCCATTAGGAGACTATAGTGGTTGTCAACAGGTGAACTTCCACTGCTCTTCAGTTCCTCAAACCTTTTTGCACACTGTAACATTATAAAAAGAAGAAAATGTGGGTCTGGGAGTTTTTGTAATTTAAAAATGAGGATATATAGTTTTGTGTACTATTGAGATATTTGAAGATACTTTTCTATAAGTATAATTTTTTATTGATTGATTTTAGATAGAGGAAGGGGGGAGAGAAAGGAAAGAGAGAGAGGTCAATTTGTTTTCCACTTAGTTATGTGTTCATTGGTTGATTCTTGTATGTGCCCTGACTGGAGATCAAGCCTGCAACCTTGGTGTATGGGGATGATGCTCTAATCAACTGCGATATCCAGCCAGAGACTATAATTATTTTTTGTAAGTGAATATTAATCCATTGGGTAACTAGTGAAAAATAAGCATACATTTCAATATACAAAAGCCACTGACTTTTTTTTTTTAATTCAGGGTAGAATTAAAAAAAAAAAACTTAACCCAAAGGCATAATATGTTTATGCTCTTGCAGAAAAATGAAGAATGCCTTTATCAGCCATATTTCCCTGTGGTCTGCTGTTATGAGCAATTGACAATTTAAATAATTTAGTAAACAATGGATAATAGTTTTATATTGAATTTCCACCAGGAATACAACTAAATTCTAACCTTCAATGGAAACTAAACCAAAAAGTATCTGATTTGTGATACCAGACATTCTCTGTTAAAATAACAAAAGACTTTATTCCTACTAACAATGAGGTTCACCTTGCACAAAATACTTCATTGCCACATATTTGGACATAGTTTGCTCTAGTACAGTGCTTTCCCTTAACCCATCAGTTAGTCATGAAATCAACTAAGAAGGTCCAGATTAGCAATTGAAAAAAACAAAATAGAATGGATTAGAAAATATCAAGAGTGCATTAAGCTAAGCACTATTTCACAAAAATGTCATTTCTATGTGTGTTCTGGGTGATAACATAAAATGCCTTCCTTACTGTGGGCATTGATCAAACAGTATTATTTACAAAGTTACTACCACAAATGCCTACTCAAGCCTTTGAAAAGGGAAGTTAACAGTTTTTTAAAAGGCTTTAAAAGATATGTAAATGTGGACTGAAATATTATGTAATTGATATTCTCATCTCTTTAAACTAAGTCTTAAAATTAAATAAAAATAAGTAATATGATAAATGGGAAATAGAAAATATTTGTTTATGAGTACTAAAAAAATACTGCTGAAAGTCTGGAAAAAAAGAAGCGATGCTAGAACATAATTAGAAATATGTACAGGTTCACGTGTAGAAGAGAAAAGAATATAAATGATATATTACTGGATCCATTTTTCCTACAAAATGAGTTTATTTTTTGTAACACAAAGAAAGTGGAAGGTAACTTTTAGAACATAGATTCTTTTGGTCTTTTAGGTAAAGTTTATAGCTTATATGAAAACTGAATATAAATAGACTTATTTACAAAGCTTACAGCAATTTCTAATAGTTTAAAAATAAGAAAATTATAAATTCTGGATATTTGAGATGAATACATGGTTGCTTAAAAAGCAAATAAACTATAAAAAATTAAAATATATTGTTATTTTTTTATATTTAAGCAAAAATTACATATCTATGTACAAAACAATCAGGTTGAACTCCAACCTCTCCCTCTCCTTTCTTAAGCACAAATAACATATCTATGTGCAAAACAATGAGGTTACCTCACACCATATATAAAAATTAGCTCAAATAGATAAAAGACTAAACATAACAGTTAAAACTAAACATAACATAAGACTGAAAAATATACAGGTATAAATCAGGTAGGAAGAATTTTCTAAGCATGATGAAAAAGGCAGATATCAGTAAAATATTCAGAAACTTTAAAACATTTGAATATAAGTGGCTACTATAGTAACAATAGGCTGAAAACAAACAGAAAAATAAGCTAGATCAAGGGTTAACATATTTAACACACACAAAACTATTATCATACCAGTAACAAATTCAGAAATAGAAAAAGGACATGGAACAAGAAAATACAAAAGATTTAACCTCTTCAGGATTTAAAGAAAGGTTATATTGAAATGGCAATGAGATAGCATGTATTAAAAACATATATAAATGAGCCCTGAATGGTTGGGCGTTGTCCTGCAAGGTGAAAGGTCGCTGGTTTGATTCCCAGTCAGGGCACATGCCTGGGTTACAGGTTCAGTTCCTGGCAGGGGTACATACAAGAGGCAACCGACTGATATTTCTCTCTCATGTTGATGTCTCTGTGCTTCTCTTTCACCCTCCCTTCCTCTCTCTCTAAAATTAAATAAAATCTTATATATATATATATATAAGAATCTCATATATATATGAGAATTTTGAGAAGATACATACATAAATAAAACTTATATAGAAAGTACAAGGATCAAGCACTCAGCTATGTTGACTAGAGTATAACATGGATGACCCTTCTGGTGGCAATGTGTAACAAAGCCTTAAAAATGCACAAGCACCCTGATCAAGCAATTCTGCTGCTGAGACTATCCCCTGAAGAAAGGAGAATAAGATATTTATTAAAGTGGTATTTGTAGTAGTCAACAGTTGAAAATAACAGCCTAACTATGCAACAAAAGGGACTGGTTCAGAAAATTATGATATAGCTCAAATAAAAGAATAGTATACTCCATCCAATGTAATAGAATTCTATTTATTAACTGACACATAAAGATATTTACAATATATTAAGTAAAGAAGCATGCAGCAAAAAAGTACATTTGTTATAAGTCCACATGAAGATTTCATACATGTATAGAAAAGAATCTGGAAGGATATATATAAGGTATATACTTCAGCTAAGGTGAAATTAATAAATTCTGATTTTTTGCTATTGTCTTTGTGGGTGTATAGTCTTTAAGGACATGTTATGTTTAGTAATAAAAATTATGTAAAAATTAACACTACTTAAAAATAGTCTGATTCACCATGTAGTTGTATTTTGGTTAAAAAGAATCCTCGACTTTCAGTCAAGATGGTGGCATAGGTAAACACACGCACCTCCTCACACAACCACATCAAAATTATAACTAAAATGTTATACAACCACCACTTAGAACTGTCAGAAATCAAGCTGAATGGAAGTCTGACAACAATAGAATTAAAGAAACCACATCCATCCATACTGGTAGGAGGGGCACAGACATGGAACAGACTGGTCCCATATATATGTGCAGTGGGTAAATATTCAGAAGGAATATCTTGGGATTGAGAAGTCCCAGCCCCACACCAAGCTCCCAGCCCAGGGTTCCAGTGCCAGAAAGATAAACTCACACAAATTCTGGCTGTATAAATTTTGGGGTTTGAGTCAGTGAAAGGAACTACTGGAGTCCCAAACAGTGCCTCTTAGCCTGTACATGGACTTACTCAGATTCACTCCCTCTGAGCTCCAGCGTCAGGGTAGCAGCTTGAAAGGCACTAGTGGCACATGGGGAGAAACTGAAGTGTCTGGCATCGAGGCAAGAACCAGGGGACAATTTTCTCCCAGACAGAAAGGCAGGCAGAGGCCATTGTCTCTTTTCTGAAGCCTCCCCCAAAAGAGCCACAGAGCCAGCAGGCAGGTGCCAGATCTGAGACTCCATTAACCTGGCTAACACTGTTTTCCATGCCCTGGAGATTACCTGGGACTCTGTGTCACTCAACTTATGACCCCACCCAGGCTGCCCCTGCACAGTTGATCCTCCATAGAGGGCAGAGGTTGGGGGTAAGTGGTCACAGTCAATCCTTGTAGCTGACTGGCCTGGGTAATTTCCTCCCATTGATCTGCCAACATCAATCAAGTTTCAACTACAAAAGAAGGGTATATTCAGTGCACTGAAGGGCACATCTCAAGTACCAGGCTTGGGTGATAAGGGTGGCTGTGACACTGGCCCCTACCCACAAGGACACCTACTACATTAGGCCACAATACCAAGACAGGGAGTCATAGCAGCTCCACCTAACACATAGAACCATACACAGGGAGGCTGCCAAATGAGCAGGCAAAGAAATGTGGCCCAAATGAAAGAGCAGATCAAAACTCCAGAAAAAGAACTAAACAAAATGGATATTAGCAATCTATCAGATGCAGAGGTTAAATACTGGCTACAAGGATGCTCAAGGAACTTAGTGAGGACCTCAACAGCATGAAAAAGATCTAGTCAGAAATGCAGGATACATTAACTGAAATGAAGGACAATTTACAGGAAAACAACAGTAGAATGGATGAAGCTGAGAATCAAATCAATGATTTGTAATATAAAGAAGTGAAAAACAACTGATCAGAACAACAAGAAGAAAAAAGAATCCAAAAAAACCCCAAGGGTACTATAAGCAGCCTCTGGGACAACTGCAAGCATTCCAACATTTACATCATAGGGGTGCCAGAAGGAGAAGAGATAGAGCAAGAAATTTAAAACCGATTTGAAAAAATAATGAAAGAAAACTTCCCTAATTTGGTGATGGAAATAGACATGCAAGTTCAGAAAGTACAGAGAGTCCCAAACACATGGATACAAAGAGGTCCACTCCAAGACACATCATAATTAATATGGGAAAAGTTAAAGATAAGGAGAGAATCTTAAAAGCAGCAACAGGAAAGCAGTTAGTTACCAGTTACCTACAGAGGAGTTCCCACAAGACTGTCAGCTGATTTCTCAAAGGAAACTTTGTAGGCTAGAAGGGATTGGCAACAAATATTCAGTCATGAAAAGCAGGTGCCTACAGCCAAGATTGCTCTACCCAGCAAAGCTATCATTTAGAATCAAAGAGCTGAAAAATAGCTTCACAGACAAGAAGGAACTAAAGGAGTTCATCATCACCAAACAATTATTATTATATGAAATATTAAAGGGACTTATTTAAGAAAAATATCACAACTATGAACAATGCAATAGCAATAAACACAAATCTATCAACAATTGAATTTAGAAAACTAAGCAAACAAGTGAACGGAGACAGAATCATGGATATGGAGAGTGCTTTGATGGTTGCCAGATGGGAGGGGACTGTGGGGGAATGGGTGAAGAGGCATGGAGATTAAGAAGTACAAATAGATACCTGGCTGGTGTAGCTCAGTGGATTAAGCGCGGGCTGCGAACCAAAGCATCGCAGGTTTGATTCCCAGTCAGGGCACATGCCTGGGTTGCAGGCCATGGCCCCCAGCAACCGCACATTGATGTTTCTCTCTCTCTCTCTTTCTCCCTCCCTTCCCTCTCTAAAAGTAAATAAATAAAATCTTTTAAAAAAGATTTAAAAAAAGAAGTACAAATAGGTAGTTACAGAATATCCATAGGGATGTAAAGTACAGAAGAGGAAATGGAGTAGCCAAGAATTTACATGAATGACCCATGAATATAAACAATGGTGTGTGGATTGCATAAAGGGGTAGGGAGTGCTGGGTAGAGGTGGGCAAAGGGGAAAAAACTGGGACAAATGTAATAGCCTAATCAATAAATACAATAAAAAATCCTCAATTGGGTAATTTTGAAAATGCAGTTGATATTAGATGATATGGCAGAGTTATTTTCTTAGGTTTGATTGTGGTACTATGGTTATGTAATACTGTCCTTGTTTTAAGGAGATGTATGCTCCAGTCTATAATGTGAGGTATTATGATGCCTGAAACCTACTTTTAAATGTCACAAAAAATTACAAAAAGAAATCAAATCCTAGAATTGCCAAACCCATATTAAAGATATAAAGATGTGGTATTATTTTTTCAACTTTAATGTCTAACATGTAAAAATCCTAAAGGTGATAAAGTATAAATTAGGGGATGATAATATACTCTAAAACATAAGTTTCAACATCATTTCACAAAGACTTATAACTGAGGGCAAGTGATAAAAACAGTTCTTTTTTTTTCAGCTGTAAAAAGGAAAGGATGTAACTTGGTTCATTCACCAATTCCACAGTATTTTAATGTATATGAGGGGTCGTACACAGGTGAAAAAGCTTCAAAAATACTGGGAAAAGTCACTGATATCATTTCTTCTTCTAGAACTGTGAGATGATTCACCCACTGCAAGATTCCTTTTAACAGCAAAAATTCTAAGGTCAGTGTTTCTCAAACCTGGGTTCATTGACAAATGATCAGAAATCAGAGTTCCCTACAGAAGTTTTTAGATTTTAAGTTTTAATTCTGAGTATAATATTAATAAAATCCTCTAGATCATCACAATAACAGATTATTTCACTGCCTATTTGCTGTTTGTGTACAAGTAAGTTCGTATCAAGAAATATTTAAATTGTCCAAGGCTAATTTTAAAAAAGGACAAAGGTAGGGAAGGGACTTGTCAAGGCAAGGCAAGTAATTTATTGTGCAATGTAAGGCTTCATTAGTAGGCTAAAGAGAGAAAAGTGGAGAAAGAATGAAGGCTTTGAATGGCACACGGCAGTAATGGATGACTGCAAAAAATTCTGTGCCACAACAGACTGCACAATATTTGTGTAATAATCAGCAATTTAATTTTAGAAAAAAACACTAATTTATCCCATTAAGTAAGCACTATTAGTTTGAATTGTGTTACTTTTAGTTTTTACTTGTGTCTGTAACATGTAAATTAGGTTTATGATGGTATAGGTGTGTTTATACCTAGCATTGTTAGAGCTCATTTAGTTTATTGTACATTATGATAAAATAATTTAAGTCAATATTAGGAGTTTTAAGTTTTTTCCTTTAAATAGTCTGAATATTACTCATAGCATTAGGGGTTTAATAATGTAAAATATTATTTACAAAAATTTTATCTACCCATAATTTCACAGGAGAACCTCTATTGATTAAGATATTGTGAGTGAATTTTCAGTTGTATAAACATGTAAAACAGATCTTTTTTTTTCTCTCTACTTGTTCCTTGAAATTGATAACTTTTGCCCCAGCTAGGTAGCTGAGTTGGTTAGAGCATCCTCCAGATACACCAAAAGGTCACAGGTTAAATTACAGTCAGGGCACATACAAGAAGCAACCAATAAATGCATAAGTGAGTGGAACAACAAATCAATCAATCTCTTTCTCTCTCTCCTCCCTTCCTCTGTCTCTTCATCTTCTCTCTCTAAATATCAATAAAACTAAAAATTTTAAAAATGGTTTAAAAAAGAAATAATAAAGAAACTCATCACTTCTGATTTTTTCAGAAGAGACATGTAAGATTGTTATTTACCTCTTTGGGTGTTAACCCAGGTACAAGCCTTGCCACAGTTTCCCAGTTAATGGTCTGATGGATTCCGGTTAATGGATAAAGGATCATGTCCAACACCATTTGGTTGTTATTGTTCAGGAAATTGTTGTTTTCTGAATATTCACGACTCATCTTTTGCAACTATAGATAGAAAAGACAGATTTATTTACAAATGTTTTTAGAACATTATAAATCAGTTGTAATTCATTCCTAAAAATTATCTGCTACTATGTAAAGGAAAAATGAAACTGATTTAAAATAAACACAAAACATATAGCTCAAACTCTTCAAATATAATAGTATTTTAATATCATGACTTAGTGGATGGATGGATAGAAGGATGGACAGATAAATAAATATATGATTAAAAGTATAATACAAAAATATATTTTTTTACTAAATTTATTGGAGTAACATTGATTCATAGGGTCATATAGGTTTCGGGTATACATTTCTATGATATATGATCTGCAAATTGCATTGTGTGCCCACCACCCAAAGCCAAATCATCTTCTGTCACCACAGAATTCTCCCCCTTTACCCTTTTATTAGCCCCCCACTCCCTCCCCTCTGGTAACCACCATGCTATTGTCTGTCTGTATCTATGAGTTTCAATTTTATATCCCACATATGAGTGAAATCATATGGTTCTTAGCTTTTTTCTGACTGACTTATTTCACTTGGCATAATCTTCTCAAGATCCATCCATGTTGTCGCAAATGGCAGTATTTCATCTACCATCAGGTGGTAGATATAATAATAAAGTTATCCTACATGTATCTGAATGAGCATTAAAAAGAAACAAAGAAAAACATTAAGTACTCTAAAATCATAGCTTTTTAGCAACCAGGGAGTTACCCTGTTGATAGGCAAGAATCACATTGTGAAAATGAGTATAGACTCTGATGCCAAATTTCCCAAATTTTCAATCTGGTTCTAGCACTTAGTATTATATGGTTCAGATTACTTAGTTCTATGCCTCCATTTCCTCATCTGTACAACAAAAAATAGTGGCTAGCCCACATACTTCCGAGGATGGACCGAGCTACCTAGCACATAGTATGGACTATATGTTTGTAGTAGTAACATTACCATACCAGAGATCTTCGGATTAAACAAATCATAAGGATAAATGTGGCAGATAAAAAAGACGGCAACTTTTCAATGAAATACATTTTTCACAAAATAAGTAGAAAGTCATATCTAGATTCTTATCCACTTTTTACCACTTTCAATTGTCTCAGTTATAGTAAAATAAAATAATACCTACCTGTAGAGTTATGGTAAGGATTAAATAGTAATACGTAAAGCACCCAGCACACTATCTGGCACACAAAAGGTGCTCAGTAAATAATTTATCTCCATTATTTGAGAAATATGTTAGGGGATGGGATATTCTTTTAATCATTTGTTTGGGCCTTAGTAGAAAACAGTCTAAAACAGAATTCAGGGCAAGGAACTGGGCACTTTTTTTTATTTCCAAAAAATTATTTAAAATTCCAAAAATATTTAATGTGTTCTACAATGTGTAGGCACCTGTTAACTTATAAAAAATACTGTCCAAGACCAAATACTTAAAACTTGTATGTATATTTCAAATATAATATACATGATTAAGAATAATTTAAATCATCTAGATGTGAAAAATTTTTTTCTGTTAACATTTTCTTTACACAACTGAATCATACCAAGGAAGCAAAGAGTGCCCAGTATTAATTCCAGTTAAATGTTCAAGAAAACATCTCTTTGAGTCTGCATGTTAGCACGATAGGCCTAGCATTGATGGATCTTAATAACACATAAATTCTCTCAGAACAGATGTCATAGTTCCAGGTATACATTTCTATGATATATGATCTGCAAATTGCAAATTGCATTTTCCATTCTGGAAAAAAAAAGAAGTACAGACATCAAAAACTGTGACAAAAAGAAAAGTCTGAAGCTCGGATTACACTATCACTAAATCTACCCCCTATCCATGACAAAATATATTTTAAAAGTTAATGTTTAAATTAAAATGTATTTACTAGAAATAAAAAAAAATCTATTTGTTTAATTCACAGCACATTTTAAGAATGTACTTCATGTCCTCTTCTCCATTCCCACAAGCTTGGTGCATTTAAATGTATCTGTAAGACCAATCTGACTAATTAAGACGAACAGAGGTCCCCGACTGACATCTGATTTTGCTTTTCTGAAACTGAGAAGGGCTACAGAGACAATTTCCCCTAAGCAGTGCTAAAGTGGGAAGCCAGGGGGGCCGGGCCGGCAGGTCCAAGGCTTTTGGTGCGAGGTAACACCGAGTCATCCGGCACCAGGGGAGAAGCCTGACGTCCAGGTTGCCTGACCTCAAATGAGAGCGGAGACCGTTGGCTTTCGTCAGGAAGGAGAACGTAAAATAACATTAGAAACCCAGGATGAATAGTCCGCAGCCCTGCAAACCTTCAGCCCAGGGGGTCCCTGCGCCGAGCGTCCTCGGGGCACCCCTGGCCTTTGCTGTCTCCCGCTCCACCTTCATCCCCCGCGATGCTGAAACCCTCCCGGCGCGGAGCCGGTGGGGAGCGGACAAAGGCGTCAGGCGGAGGGAGGAGGCTGCGGGGACAGAAGCTGGACTCCCACGGCAGGTGCGCGGGCGGGACGCGTTGAGGGGGATGAGGGGCAGGCAGGGCTAGCGGGCTGCGAGCTGCGCTGGCGGGCGTTTGGGCAAGGGGACCCCGGCCCGGCCCGGCCCGCGGGGGGGTGGAGGCCGCGCGGCGGGCTCGCGCTGGCAGCGGTACCGCCCCTCGCAGCACCTCCCGCCCCCGGGCCAGCGCCCGAGACCCCTAGGCGTCTCGCTCACCTCAACAGGGCCGCGGTGGCCCTCGCAGCACCTCGGTCACCTGCGGCGGCCACCTTTGCCAGGGCTGCGGCCATGAAGCTCCCGCGACCTGACCTGCAGCCCTGCCGCCGCCCTCACTTCGAGCCCTCACACTACGCCCTGAGAGGCTGGGAAACCAGCGCCCGCGGGCCGGAGAGCGCCAGGCCCCACAGCGCCTCGCCAATCGCAGCCCAGCGCCACAAAGGCCGAGCCAATAAGCGACGAGCCCCTGTCAGGCGGGAGGGAGCCGAACAAGCCGCTGCAGCTAGCGGTTGCCTCCGCCCATCACCCGCCCCCTCTTGGCGTGCACTCCCAGGCTTGTCGCAGTGCAGCGACCCCACCCTCCCAGCGTCTTGCCTCTTAGCAACCAGACCTTCAGCGCCTGATCTTAGATGACCAACTCTGAGTCCAGAAGAAAGGGGGGACACGGGAGAGAAGAAATAACTCGGATCAAGAATGGATGAAATGGTTTTCGGTCCAGGTCACTTTGGTATAACTGCTTAGGTTAAGTAGGTAGAATGGCAAAACTGTACGATCTGAGGGACACAGAGTATCTTGGGTTAAGCATTCTTTTTCAGGAGGCTTCTCTTGAAAAATGTAAATAACTCTGGGTTACAAATTGAGTTTTTATTCACATTAATAGGTTCAGCATGCGTGTGTTATTGTGATTACCACCGGGAACCTAGTAAGATATGTAAGGCCCAGTCTTGTAGGGTGAATACTACATGTCATATTTTAAATTGCCACTTGGAATGTGCCTATTCTGAGAACCAAAACGAAATGTTAGAATCAGGAAGGACAGAAAAAGTAAAGCCCTATTCAAATGAATAATTACTATAATGAGATCTGATGCTGAAGTAGCTAACTGCAGAAAACAAGTTTTTTCTCCAATTGTATCACCTGTGACTTTCTGCAAATCTTTTACTAGTTTTGTTCCATGATGACATTAAAGTTAGGAAAGTTTTGTACCACAAATATATCAGTCAAGTACATTCTTTTTTAAAAATTTATTTTGGAGAGAAAAAGGGGGGGGGGAGACTGAGAAAAGCATTGATTGCTGTTGTTACACTCATTTATGCATTCATTATTCATTGGTTGGTCCCTGCGTGTCCTGACTGGGGCTAGAACCCTCAACCTTGGTGTAGGGAGATGACATGCTAATCAATTGAGCTACCTGGCCAGGGCGAAGTTAAGTAAATTCTAAAGTGAGGCTACTTGCTCTCTACTTCCTCTTTCTCCTTTCACACAGGCTGGAACCTAGTTGTGATGGTGGTGAGCCAGCTGAACTCAGGAGAATAAGGACCCCTAACAGATTGAAGAGCAATAACATAGAAAGAACCGAGGCCATGAATTACCATGTAAAGCAAAGCTGACTCACAGGCCTTAGACAACCTACCTCTGGACTATTACATGAGAGAAAAGTGTTTATCTTGCTTTAGCTACAGTAATTTTTGACCTGTTACAGAAGCTTAGTGAAGTCCCTAAAAGGGAAAGCTGGTTGTGAAAGTGGTGTGCTATAATAACAGATCTATATGGCATTGGCAGGTAGAAACATACTGCAGGCTGGAAAGTGTCACCTGTGTTAACTTGGAAGGCAGATTATCAAGCTCTGAGGGAAGTAGTTGAGAAAATGTCAGAATGTAAGTTTGTGTTGGCTACTGCTCCTTGCTTTTAGCAAGGATCAACAAAAAGAAATGAATTAGCCAGTTTGCAAACAAACACATTAGAGAAAAGAGCTCTACAACTGGACCCCATCCATAACATCTGCTCCTGGTGTTGTTCCACATATTAATCTCTGGGGGATTAATTCAGATGCTTAATCTTTGAAGGTTATTCTCATTGTCTCCAGTCTTTTCTAGAACGATATTCATTTACAGAATGACAGAGCTAGAAAGGAGCCTTGAAAAATCAACTTCTTCCATCTTTTCATTTTAAGCTCACAGAAAGTTTAAGTGACTCTTTCCAGTCCAAATAGCCAACTCATTAGGCTCAATGACCTTTGACCAAGGAAGAATCTTTCTTTGGCATTGTACAGATGTTCCTTCCTGAGGTCTTCTATGCAGAATGGGAAACTTAAGTGTTTCACCTATGTTCCCTTCCTCATCAAGTCTAACTCTTCTATGTTCATAAGCTTATCTATCCCTCTATTAGGTTTAATACAGACTAAATTTCATTAGCAAAGAGACCCAAAATACAGTGCAAGAGACCCATAAACACAATACAAGTTTATTTGTCTCTCAAGTAACAGTAGAGGTGGTAGTCCAGGGATGGCATGGCTGCTTTGCCATCCTTTATGCACAACTTCCACTGTGGCATCTGAAGTGGCTGCAAAATGCCCACTCATTTCCACATCCCATGTAAGAAATGGGAGACAGGGCAAGAAATGCATGCCCCAGGACTTTTAAAGGCATGACCCAAAAGTCACATTATCATTTCACTTATATGCCATTGGCTACAATTTAACCACAAAGGGGAAGGCCAGATAATGAAGGCTCCATTTGAGTAGTTGTGTACCCAACTAAGAGGTGAGAATTATGGTTTTAAATTATGGGACAATGAATATTGGTGGCCAATTAACCATCTCTACACAAAAGTCTAGTTTCAAAGATTATATGCTACCCAAACCTTCATTATTGACTTCATTAAACTATTTTTGAAACATTTCTTTTTTAAAAAAGATTTTATTTATTTATTTATTTATTTATTTATTTATTTATAGAGAGAGGGGAAGGGAAGGAGAAAGACAGGGAGAGAAACATCAGTGTGTGGTTGACTCTCTCACACAGCCCACTGGGGACCTGGCCTGCAACCCAGGCACGTATCCTGACTGGGAATTGAACCAGTGACCCTGTGGTTCGCAGGCCAGGACTCAACTAATGGAGCCACATTAGCCAGGGTAATTTTTGAAACATTTCTAACTAGTGAAATGTAAAACAAAAAAGGAACTCTATCAGCACTGTGAAGTACACACACAGAAAAATGTTTATGGATAAAAAGCAATAAAAATAAATGCAATAAATAAATGCAAAGTCTTTTGGACTCCAGCTGCTTCCAAACACTGCTGCAGAGCAAGATTTAAAACTAAACATAACTTTCTTCATGATAAGGCAGAGTTGTATAAGACAATAAAAACAAACAAAAAATAATGTAGAAAAGTAAAGACAAAGCAATAAATATATTTCCTTCATCTGTGTCAAGGTCTGGAAGAAATGAAATAGGTGTGTTGGAGGCCATGTTCAGTTCCCCAAAAAGTCTGTTATTATATCCCAGTGTGGAGTTCTTTTTACCACTCAAAAATGGAGGTTCTGTTCATAAAATCCACTTAAATTGGTATGACTCATGCTCAGACTGAGTCCTACGTGGTGTCATCACATATGTGTTTATGTGTGTGGCAGTTCTATGGCTAACACTGTAGAATCTTGACTGCTTACTCCTGAACAATATTATCTCCCTTGTCCCACAGTACCTGTGCTAGTAAAGGGTAGAGGTAATTTTCTGATCTTCTAATAGGCTGCTACAAGAGAATACTCTTGTTTCTAAAGGGCACTGTCCCACCTAATCCCCTCAGTAAGTCTGTAGTCCTTAAAGACAGCTCTTGACTCAAAACCAAATCTTGATAACCTGGCTATTAACAAGTGCTTACCACCTTTAACAAGAACCCTTACTATATGTCAGGTGCTCTGCTAAGTGCTCACCACAGAATCCCCTCAACAGCTCAATGAAATTGATATTATTTAGAACTTAATAAATATTAAAAAGTTTCAAATGGAAAATATGTTAAACACTTATATCAATAAATTTATTTTGGTTGGCATTTAAAAATGTGTGTTTTTACATACAAATGGAAAAACAGTAAAGTAGTATGTTTGATCATTAATACAATGGTTGAGGAGTGGATTTTTCAAATCAATTTATGAGTTTAGTTGCCATGTACCATATATGAATGAAAATTTTCAAACAATATTGACATAGACTATAAAATTCTAAAACTACAGTTATAAATGTATCTATTTTTTTTCTCCCAGTCAGGAGGCACTTAGGAATCTTCATAAACCTTAAAGCAGAAGTTCCCAAATGTCTATCTTAGTCTAAGGACCTGTGAGGATCTGTGGTAGATGGGAAAAACATTATGAAATGTACATGCTTGCTGATTTATTAAGTTTGTTAGTAGAAATTATGCCTTTCCTACTTTCTGGTCTTAATATTGTTTCTTCATTTCTGGTTTCTCCTCATACCCCATTGAGGGTATTGAGTTTCCCAGTTAATTTCAAGCTAAAGATTAGTTTTTACAAAGTAAATATTAAACAAAACATATCAAAGAAACAAAAACACACATTTACTGATTCTTTTCACAATGTAAAACTTGAATTAATTGGCTATGCATGTCTGGAAATTGGAGGGAAGTTCTAATTTTTGGCATTGTGCTGGGGTACATGTGTGGCTCTCCTGCTGAATAAGACCCTGTCTGGTATACACACATTAAAGCATTGTGAATCTCATAGGAAGTTGGGGACAAGCAAAGATTATCAAAACCAGTGAACTGGGAAACTGCAGGCAGAAGGGAGGAGTATGGGTGCCTTGAAGGGTAGATGCCCAAAGATGCCAGGAGTCTGAGCTCTGGGCCAAAATAGAGTGAGGGTGAGGGGAAACTGATTCTGGTCTTCTTCTTTTGCAGGTTAAAACAGGGTGACATGGATGGGCTCATTGAAATGACTCTTGGACCATGACCAGAAAGTCTCAGAAGAGGGCCAAGAGGATCTCTGGGAGAGTGTCCTGACATAAGAAAAACTATGTACAAAGGTCCTAAGGTGGAAGTATGCCTGGAGTATTAAACTAGCTGCAAGGAGGCCCATGAAGACTCCTGTGAAGAAAGTGGAAGGGGGAGAGTTGAAGGGGGTTGGATGGCATAACCACTTGTAGACCACTGCAAGGACTTTGATTTTTTTTACTGAGTCAAATGGAAAACCACCTGAGGGAATTTAGCAGAGGAGGTTGCAACATGTGACTTAGGTTTTGTAAAAAAGGAATACTCTGCTCCTGTTTCGACAACTGACTACAGGTCTGGTGAGGTAAAGGCAGAAGCAGGGTGACAAGTTACAGGCTATTACAGTAATATATGTAGGGTGAAAGTGAGAGAAATAAGAAGGGTTCCAAAGTTTCTGGCTTAAATGAATGGAAAGATATAGTTGTCTTTTACTGACACAGGGAAGAGAATAGAAGAGAAACAAGTTTTGAAATGAAGGTCAGGATTTTTAAGCATACTAAACTTTAGATACCAAGTGAAGACAGGAAAGTGGTAGCTAGATATGTGATTTTAGAATTCAGATAAAAGACAAGGCCTGAAGATATAAATTTTGGAGTCAAGAACATATGGTATTGTAAGCCACCAGACTGAATGAGATCATCAAGGAAATGCATATAGAGTAGAGGACACTGGGGTCCATCAACATTTACAGGTAAGGATATGGGAAGAAATCAGCAATGAAGATTGAAAAGAAGGGGGTCAACAATACTGTAGAAAAACTAGGACATTGTGGCATATTTGAAGCCAAGAGAAAAAAAAAAAAGATTTTCAAGCAGGAGGGAGTGATCAACTGTGCCACCACAGGTCAAGCAGAATCAAGACAGAGACTGTTTACTGGATAGCAGAGTAGTTAGTGGTCACCGACCCCAATGAGCTGTTTTGGTGGGAGCCAAAAGCCTGCTGAAGTGAGTTCGTGACAGCAGAGAGAGAAATGCATTCAACAGCAATATGGACAACTCTCTGAAGGGTATGTGAAACTTGGTTGCACAAAACCAGTTTCACTTCTAGTTAAATACAAGAGACTGATTATTCACCTTTATCTCCTTCCTCCTCAAAATATCCCCCAAAATGACAATAAAAGAATGAGAGGAAAGAAAACAAGGAAAAAACAGAAACAAAAGAAAAAATAAACGGAAAAAAATGAGTGGGTCAAGGGGAAGGGAGTGGGTGGAGGTGAAAGAAGGTACAGGGGATAAATGGTAATGAAAAATAAACAAATTTAAAAAATAAAAAAGAATGAGAAGGTCATGTGGTTAGTCATGCCACAGGCATATAACTTCTTTAGTAAAAGGTTTTATCTTTGCCTCAAGTAAGCCTGTCCATTGTTTCTATGCATCAACACACCTTTAAATAAAGTGTAACCACCCTCAAGAGAGCACAATCTTGTTAGCTACCCTGAAACACAATCCCTGCCTTGCTTTCTCCCGACTCTACCACTGTACGTAACCTTCCAATGTTCCTTCCTTAATTCCAAATGCATGAAAGAAGCTGTGAAACTGTTTTTCTTTGGAGCGTTTGAGATCTTGTTCCCTGGCATAGGTCATTAGTTTGGCTCAAATAAACTCATTAAATTCTCAGGAAAAACAGGGGGGAGAAAAGGAAAAAAAGATTGAGAAGTATTAAACAACATGGACAAAGCATAAAAGAGAAGACAACAATGAATGAGACGTTTAGAAGTCAAAAAGCAAAAGGATGCTAGGTAACTGACTTGGCAGAGGGGATGAAATGACACCCAAGACAGGGACTCTGACAACTAAGACTATTTATGCTACAGAACCTTTGAAAGACTCAACATTTGAGAGCATCGGGCACCACTCCTTGTAGCTAGCTACAGTACACAGAAACTAGGCAAATAAAAATCAAGGCAATGTCAATGCCAAGAAAACCAAAAAGTTATTTGAGAAATAAACACTAAGAAGAAAACAGTGTTAACATGATCACAATAATGCAAACATTCTCATTGACTTAACCAAGGGTTAAAATATCTTTATATGGGGAAGACTGGGTAAGAGGAAATGTGGGATAGTATAAGGCAGTCAATTTCTCCAAGGGGGATGAGGGGAAAGAGAGAGGTTAATAGTTACCCTCTTAAACTATAAGTCAAGAAATAGCAGAATGAGCACACTGTGTAGGAATAAGAAGGTAAAAACAGAATAGCAAGAAAGTTAAATGTGGTTGCTTTTGGGATAAGGGCTCTGGAGTAAGGCAGCAGACTACTTTATTTCCTTAAAGTCACAATTTGATTTTTTTAATACCATGTGATTATACTAATTTTGTAGTTAAAAATATAAATGAATGGATAAAAAGTACATAGGAACTTGAGACAAGTTGTTCAATTAGGCACATATTAAATATAAAACATTAACCATAACAATCTAGAATAAAAACTTCAAGTGGTAACAACATTGGTGAAGGAATACAGGCAAGGGGGACACAGTGTCTGGAGGAAAAAGCAGGGAGGATAACACCTTGCCAACATTCTTATGTTGTTATAAGACTTCAATATTGATAACTTCAGCCCTGACCAGTGTGGCATATAGTTCAGCTGGTTGGGTGTTGTCCTGCAAAGCAAAAGGTGGCCAGTTCAATTTCCAGTCAGGGCACATGCTTGGGTTGCAGGTTTGGTCCACAGTTGGGGTGTGTACGAGAGGCAACCAATAGATTTTTCTCTCTCACATTGATGTTTCTCTTCTTCTCTTTCTCCCTCCCTTCCCCTCTCTAAAAAGAAATAAAATATATATAAAAAATAATCACAACAAGAATAGAAGCACATGAAGTTTTCAAACCTATATGAAATAACTGATAAAACCATGAGAAGCTATCAACTGGACATTTAAAAAATATATTATTTTTAGAAATAGCAGAGCCCAAAAAATAAGCAAATATAAAGACAAATTTAAAATACAAGTTCAATCTAACATACTGTTGAATCTAACCTAACTTCTCCATATTTCCACATGGAATAATAACACTCTGGTGCTCCTTTCTCCCTCGCTTACTGCTTCTCAGAGAAGGAGTGGGCTGAGATTGGTAAATTTGGAAGAAACTGTATACACACAGTTTTCCACTTCCACTCTACTCTTACTGGATCTGCCTATCTCCAGTGAAGGTGCTTTCTGGTCTGTTTTCCTGACCATTCTCTAAGTTTGGTGGGTCACTTTTTCTGAGACTTGGATAGTTTAATTCAAAGAAATAGTAGCAAACCCTTTGTTGTGCCTTCTGAAATGGCTTTAAACACAAAGTTGACAGACAATAGCCCCATCTGCTTACTTAAGGTCATCAATCAGCCATTCAGTCTCTTATTCTTTTGTTCTATTTTCTTGGTCATTTGTTTCTTTCAGTTTTATAGCCCATATATGAGTGAAAATATATGGTTATTAACTTTTTTC
This sequence comes from Tonatia bakeri, assembly GCA_004024845.1. Classification (NCBI taxonomy): domain Eukaryota; kingdom Metazoa; phylum Chordata; class Mammalia; order Chiroptera; family Phyllostomidae; genus Tonatia; species Tonatia bakeri. Next base: position 72,036 of record PVIA01000777.1, read on the forward strand.
TGACTTATTTCGCTTAGTGTGATATTCTCAAGGTCAATCCATGTTGTTGTAATGGCAGTATTTCATCTTTCCTTAAGGCTGAGTAGTATTCCATTATATGTATGTATCACAGCTTCTTTATGAAATTATCTATTGAAGGATACTTCAGCTGTTTCCATGTCTTGGCCACCATGAATAATGCCGCACTAATCAAAGGGGTGCACATGTCTTTATGAATGCTTTTAAAATTTGGGAGTATCTACCAAAAGAGGTGTTGCTGGGTCATATGATAACTCTATTCTTAATTTTTTGAGGACTCCCCATACTCTTTTTCATAGTAGCTATACCAGTTTACATTCCCAATCAGCAGTAAATGAGGGTTCCTTTTTCTCTACAACCTCTCCAAAACTTATTACTTGTCTTGTTTATAATAGCCATTCTAACAGGTATGAAGAGGTATCTCATTGTAGTTTTGATCTGCATCTCCCTAATAGCTAGTTGAGTACCTTTTCATATATTTATTGACCATTTGCATGTCTTCCTAGGAGAAGTGTCTGTTCAGGTCCTCTAACCATTTTTTAATTGGATTGTTTATTTGGTGTTGAGTTGTATGAGTTCTTTTTATATTTTGGTTATTAACCCCTTGTTGGAGTTGTTTACAATTATCTCCTCCCATTTAGTTGATTGCCTTTTTGTTTGTTGATGGTTTATTTTGCTGTGAAGAAGCTTTTTAATTTTATGTAGCCCCATTCATTTATTTTTGGCTTCACTTTCCTTGCCTTTAGGGTCAAATTCAGTCTTCTTTAAGACCAAGGCCCGTAAGTTTAGTCCTGTTTTCTTCTATGTAATTTATTGTTTCAGGCCTTACATTTTCATCTTTGATCTACTTGAGTTAATTTTTGTGTATGGGGACAAACAACAATCCAGTTTCATTCTTTTGCATGTGGCTTTCCAATATTTCCCACACCATTTACTGAAGAGGTTTTTTTTTTCCCCCTCCATTGTATGTTTTTAGCTCCTTTGTCAAAAATTATTTGTTCATATACATGTGGGTTTATTTCTGGGCTTTCAATTCTGTTCCATTGGTCTGTGTGTCTGTTTTTCTGCCAATACAATGATGCAATACCTCCAGCTTTGTTCTTTTTGCACAGGATTGCTTTGGCTATTTGGGGTCTTTTGTGGTTCCATACAAATTTTTTTCCTATTTTTTTAAAAATAAAAAGGCATTGGTATTTTGATGGAAATTGCATTGCATTTGTATATTACTTTGGGTAACATGGCCATTTTAACTATGTTAATTCTTCCAATCCATAAAGATGGAATATCTTTCCATTTCATTGTGTCTTTTTAAATCTCTTTTAAATAACACTTTGTAGTTTTCTGTATTTAGAGTCTTCACATTCTTTGTTAAGTTTATTTGTAGGTATTTATTCTATTTGTTGCAATTGCAAAGAAATTTTTTCATTTATTTTCCTGAAATTTCATTGGTAGTATATTGGAATGCAGTAATTTTTGTGCATTAATTTTTTAATCCTGCAACTTTGCTGTATTTGTTTATTGTTTTTAATAGGGTTTTTTTTTTTTGTGGAATCTTTGGAGTTTTCTATATAAAGAATCATGCCATCTGCAAAAAGTGACACTTTTACTTCTTCATTCCCAATTTGGATGCTTTTATTTCTTACTCTTGCCTGATGGCTCTGGCTAGGACTTCCAGTATATGTTGAATAAGAGGGGTGAGAGTGGACATCCTTGTTTTGTTTCTGATCTTAGAGGAAAAGTTTTCAGTTTTTCACCACTGAGTATATCGAAGGTTTGCCATATATGGCCATATAGGTCAGCCTCTTATTCCTAAACATACAACCAGAGTTCAACAGAAACCTGAGGAAACTCTTTATCATGAAAAGACAGAGATAACACACAGTGGGTAGGAGGTGGGGGAAGACTATGTAGGAAAACAGAAACTTCATAACAAAGCAAACAACCAGTTCAAACTTATGCAGAATGATTCAGACATATTGCGAGACGCCTTCAAAATGCTGCCTGTTATACCATATTTTTAACTTGTTAATATCTGGATGAGCCTGGCCTAGGTTATAGCTGCATTTAGTTTGTTTTACCATATGCTGATGAAATCCTTGCTCTTTTTCTCCAAGCTGTACTCTCAGGATCATCTGAGAACACACAAGTCTTCTGTTTTGATCTGTTTCTGAGAACTGAAGGATGCCCACAGGAGCTTAAAAGTGGAAAAGCCTAAGCAGCTCACAACCCCCCACCTCATGGTGTTACTGGCAAGTATCAATTCTAGTAGCTGGTAGACCTTTCAAAAATATACTAACTGTGGATAATCCTAGACTTCCCAAGATTTACTCAGGGCCTTGCCCAATGACTTCTCCAGAAAAAAAACTCTTGATAAATTCTCAGAGAAACTGAAGCCAGATTATGATCCAGTGCTTCTTTTTAGCTTATCTTCTCCTGGGGCACCTAATCAAACAGTGGCAATACTGCCTTCTATATACAGCTACGTTTCTGCACGCTACCTCATTTTTATATTAATCACTTTCCACACTCATTTATATGTATATATTTGATAAGGCAAATTATTTTATAAAAATCCTATCAAGTGGGCATGCAAGAATGGTCAATATTAGAAAAATCAGTGTTATTCATTATATTACTATAATTAAAAATGAAAAATCAAAAGACCTAAACAAATGCAGATTCAAATTACCAATGAAAAAGGAACTTCTTCTGATAAAGACAAGCTTGAAACTCACAGCAAACATCACATTTAATAGAGCAACTTTGGACTCTGAAGTAGAAATAAAATAAAAATGCCTGCTACCACAGCTACTGTGAGTTACAGACTACAACCTGGCCAAAACAACAGGAATGGAAAGTGTATGGGCTGAAAAGGAATAGGCTTTTTGCATTTGCATTTACACAGGCAACCTGTGAGGATAGATACTGTTAGAACTAATAAGCCACAAATGCAAGATCAGCTTACCAAGCTCAACATATTTCTCTGTACCAGAAGTAACAGGATACCATTTTCAATGGCAACAGAAATCTTAACATTCCCAGAATTAGCCAAACAAAAAAATATATGCATGATATCCTGCATAGGAGAAATTATTTCTGAGTGGGATGATCTGACCTTGTACATGTCAATTCTCTCTAAATTAACCCATAAATCCACTGCAATTACAATCAAGATCCCAGCAGCTCATTTTAAAAAACTTGATGAAGTGATACTAAAACTTATACAAATGAATACAATTACAAAAATAGCTAATTTTCACAAAACAGGACAAAACAGATTTACCTATCAGATACAAAGACGTATTACAGTGGCATTATTAAGTTACATTAATTAAGACAGTATTATATGGGAAAAGGCACTGATATATCAATAAAACAGAACTGAGAGCCCCAAACAGTTTCATGTTTATGAGAACATGGTATGCATTGAAAAGGGGAAATTTTGGATTATTTAGTAGATGGTATTAGCAAAACTGACTACAATCCTACAGTGATGCCCAGCAGACATTCATACTCACAATACCTGAAAGGATGTAACTTGGCACCAAGGACATTTAGTTTGGCACTAGGATAGGAAGCAAGCACAGTAAACACAGCATGGAGAGGAGAGGATCCTCCTTAGAGAAGCCTCATGTGCCAGAGGAAACACTGTCTTGTAAAAATCCCTGAAGATCTCCCATTCCAGTTGTCAACAATGAGGAACAAGTTCAGTTACCAGTTGTACCTTACTCAGAAGTCTCTGAAAAGCCTATGCCTTTTTGTTGTACATCAAAAAAAAGTTGCTGGTTAAACACTTGACTTTCTGTATTTATCTTAACGCTGCAGATATCTAAAATTGTGCAAAAGAAAAGGTAAACCCAAGATAATTTTCCCAGAGTGAGAGAGAGAAGGGGTTTTATTAACTCTTTCCCCTTAGTAACTAGCTGGAGAAAAAGTTGAACTCTTACCTCATACTACATCCAAATGTAAGTTCCAATTAAAATTAAAGACCTAAGTGTAAATGATAAAACTATAAAACTGAAAGAAGAACAAGACCTAACAAACGATTGGGGAGAAAATTAAAGAATTCCATTCCATGAAAGACACCAAGACAAGCATTAACAGTGATAAGACTAAGTTATTTCCAACAGCTGAAATTGACAAGGGAATAACATCTAGAATCTATAAAGAATTCCTTGTGCTATAATCAGCAAGAGAAAAACCTAATAGAAAAATGGGCAGCCCTGGCTGGTGTGGCTTAGCAGACTGAGTGCTGCCCTTCAAACCGAAAGGTTGCTGGTTTGATTCCCAGTCAGGGCACATGCCTGGGTTGTGGGCCAGGTTCCCACTGGGGGGTGTGTGAGAGGCAACCAATCAATGTATCTTTCCCACACATTGATGTTTCTCTCCCTCTCTTCTTCCCTCCCTTCCCCTCTCTCTAAAAAGATGAAGTCATAAAAAAAAGAAAGATAAGCCAATTGATGTAGTATTTTCCACGGAATGACTAAAAAGCCTAAGCTTAGTTTCATTAGTAATCAGATACTGCAGATTAAGACAATATACAATTTCACACATATCAGAATAACAAAAATCAGGAAATATCAAGCACTGCTAAAGATGTAGAGAACAGGGAAATCCTCATATCTTGCCAGTGCAAGTGTAAACTTGTGCAACCATTCATAAGGACAATCCAGCATTATTTAACTAAAATTAAAAATGCATATACCTAAAACCCAGCCATTCTTCTCTAGGACACATATATTATCATAGAAACTATAGGGCAGGTTCATGGGAAGGCACGTACACATTTGTAGAAGTAGGAATAGCAGGAAACAACCTAAGTATCTATGACTAGAGGAAAAGATAAACTATGGTATATGAATAGAATAGCATGCATCGGTAAGAAGCATGTTATATAAAGCAACATGAATAGGTCTTAAAACCCTAATATTTTATGAAAGTTAGAAGCAAAATGAGATTTATTTCACAATATCAATTTTATAAAATGGAGAACTTATATAAAATAAATATTACATAGTTTTTCAAGGAAATATAATAAAAATCTGGAAGAAGGCTTGGAAAGATAAATAGTAAATATAGTAAGGAATGAGGAGTATGGAACTGGAGGCAGGAGATGAACAAAAACTAGCAGGGTACAATAAAACTAAACAAAAATGTAGCCTTTCTAGACCAATGATATTGATGTCAATAAAAAGTATGATCAGTAACTGACTTAATTCTGAGCAACTGAAATTCTTAAAAATCAAAACATTTGTTTTACATGAGCAGAAAATACTGTCAAGACTTAAGTTAGATTAGCTAAACCCAATTTAAATGTGGAAAACTATTCATGGAGTATTATATAGTAAGTATCTCACAGGATTTGTGAGTTAGTTGGCTTTTTTTCAAGATTATTATTTTTTTTTTTTTAGAGAGAGAGAGGGGAAGGAAGAGGGAGAGAAACATAGACCAGCTGCCTCTCACAAACCCCCAACTGGGGATCTGGCCTGCAACCCATGCAAGTGTTCTAATAGGGGATCCACTGAGCCACACCAGCCAGAGTGAGTTAGTTGGCTTGAAAAGAAACAGTTCAGGACCTGGCCAGGTAGCCCAGTTGGTTAGTGTCATCCTGATATGCTAAGGCTGTGGGTTCTATCCCTAGTCTGGGCATGTGTAGGAATCAACCAATGAATGCATAAATAAGTAGAATAACAAATCTCTTTTTCTCTTTGAGTCTCTCTCCCTTCCTCTCTGTCTCCCTAAAATCAATAAATTAAAAAAAAACACTTCTAAAAGACTATATAATATGAAAGGACATTTCAAGTCAATGCTGAAAAAAAAAACAAAATCCCTTGTGCTGAATGAATATTCCTGTTTTCTTGTTAGGCTGTTCTGGTATTCATCAAGAATTTTTATTCTTTAAAATTACATTTTGACAAAGTTATAAGAACAATCTGAAATTCTAGACTGATAATACTTTGTGACATTTTTACAGGATGTAATGTTTAAATGTACGTGGAAATACTTATTTTTGTGTCTTTTATTGGTTATGCTATTAGTTACCCCATTTTTTCTTCTACCCTTTATCCCCCAGCCCCCTGGACCCTCCTTCGCTCCAGCATTTTCCCCCCTAGTTCATGTCCATGGGTTGTACATGTAAGTTTTTTAGCTTCTCCATTTCCTGTTCTTAACCTCCTCCTGTCTATTTTGTACCTACCAATTGTGCTTCTTATTCCCTGTACTTTTCCCCATCTCCCTACTCCTCCTACCCACTGATAACCCTCCATATGATCTCCATTTCTGTGATTCTGTTCCTGTTCGTTTGCTTAGTTTGTTTTTTAGGTTCCGTTGTTGATAGTTATAAGTTTGTTGTCATTTTACTGTTCATAGTTTTGGTCTATTTCTTAGATAAGTCCCTTTAACATTTATTATAATAAGGGCTTGGTGATGAACTCATTTAACTTGACCTTATCTGGGAAGCACTTTATCTGCCCTTCCATTCTAAATGAAAGCTTTGCTGGATAGAGTAACCTTGGATGTAGGTCCTTGCCTTTCATGACTTCAAATACTTTTTTCCAGCCCCTTCTTGCTTGCAAGATTTCTTTTGAGAAATCAGCGTAGTCTTGTGGGAACTCCTTTGTAGGTAACTGTCTCCTTTTCTCTTGCTGCTTTTAAGATTCTCTCATCTTTAATCTTGGGTAACGTAATTATGTGTCTTGGTGTGTGCTTCCTCGGGTCCAACTTCTTTGGGACTCTCCTGGACTTGCATGTCTACTTCCTTCACCAGATAGGGGAAGTTTTCCTTAATTATTTGTTCAAATAAGTTTTCAATTTCTTGCTCTTCCTCTTCTCCTTCTGCCACCTCTATGATTCAGATGTTGCAATGTTTAAAGTTGTCCCAGAAGTTCCTATGCCTCTCATTTTTTGAATTCTTGTTTCTTCATTCTGTTGCAGATGAATGTTTTTTTCCCAAATCATTGAGTCCCATTTTCCTTCCCTTCATTGTTAGTTTTTATTTCATTTTGTATAGCCTTTACTTCTTCATTTTGCATCCATACTCAATCATTTCTGTGAGCAGCCTGATTACCTTTGTTTTGAACTCTCCATCTGATAGGTTGGCTATTTCCTTGTTGCTTAGTTATTTTTCTGGAGTTTTAATGTGTTCTTTCATTTGGGATGTATTTCTTTATCTTGGCCCACCAGCTACTTTGTAAGAGGTGGAGCCTTAGGTATTTGCTAACGTGGGCCAACCCATGTTCCTGTGTTGTGGCACTGTATGTGTGTGTGTGTGTGGTGGTGGGGAGTCAGAGAGGGAACAATGGCACTTGCTTGGCTCTCACCCTGCTTTCAGTCACTTTCCCTGCTGCCCACAAGTGAATTGGGCCCTTATAGTGCTGATTCTTGGGTGAGTGGGTTTGTGTACATTCTAGGACCATGTGGGTCCCTTCAATGGACTTCATGTGAGGATAAGAGTTTCTCCCATCACTGCAAACCCCACAGGTTTTTGCAGCCAGAGGCCTTTAGGACTTATTTCCTTGCTGTGTGTCCCCTCCACCCCTCCTACCAGTATGGATGATTGTTTCTTCTTTAACTCTTTGATTGTCAGACTTCCATAACATTTGATTTTATGGCAGTTCTTGTTTTTTGTTTTCAAATTGGTGGTTGTCCTTCTTTTGGTTGTGCAAGGAAGCAAAGTGTATCTACCTACACCTCCATCTTGGCTGAAGTCCACATGGAAACATTTATAAAACACGTAACTGCTATAACGTATTACTTTTGATTGTGATTATATATATATACACACATACATATATATATATATATTTTAAAATATATTTTACTGATTATGCTATTACAGTTGTCCCATTGTCCCCTTTATTCCCCTCCGCCCTCAAACCCCCTCCCACCCACATTCCCCACCCCTTTAGTTCATGTCCATGGGTCATACCTGTAAGTTCTTTGGCTTCTACATTTCCTATACTATTCTTAACCTCCCCCTGTCTATTTTCTACCTACCATTTACACTAATTATTCTCTGTACCTTTTCCCCCTCTCTCCCACTCCCACTCCCCTGCTGATAACCCTCCATGTGATCTCCATTTCTGTGATTCTGTTCCTGTTCTAGCTGTTTGCTTAGTTTGTTTTTGGTGTGGTTGTTAGTGACTGTGAGTTTGCGGTCATTTTACTGTTCATATTTTTTATCTTCCTTTTCTTAGGTAAGTCCCTTTAACATTTTACATAAGGGCTTGGTGATATGAACTCCTTTAACTTGACCTTATCTGAGAAGCACATTATCTGCCCTTCCATTCTAAATGAGAGCTTGGCTGGATAGACTAATCTTGGATGTAGGTCCTTGCCTTTCATGACTTGGAACACTTCTTTCCAGTCCCTTCTTGCCTGCAAGGTCTCTTTTGAGAAATCAGCTGACAGTCTGATGGGAACTCCTTTGTAAGTTACTGTCTCCCTATCTCTTGCTGCTTCTAGGATTCTCTCCATTTTTACCTTGGCTAATGTAATTATGATGTGCCTTGGTGTGTTCCTCCTTGGGTCCAACTTCTTTGGGACTCTCTGAGTTTCCTGGACTTCCTTTGCCAGGATGGGGAAGTTCTCCTTTATTATTTGTTCAAATAAGTTTTCCACCTGTTGCTGTTCCTCTTCTCCTTCTGGTACCCCTATAATTTGGATTTTGGAACGTTTAAAGATGTCCTAGAGGTTCCTAAGCTTCTTCTCATTTTAATTCTTTTTTCTCCATTCTTCCCTGTTTGGTTGTTACTTTCTTCCTTCTGGTCCACTCTATTGTTTTGAGTCCGTTTCCTTCCCATCACTCTTGTGCATTTTCCTTCATTTCTCTTATCGTAGCCTGCATTTGTTCATCTAATTTGTGACCAAAACCAACCAATTCTGTGAGCATCCTGATTACCAGTGTTTTGAACTGTGCATCTGATTGGCTATCTCTTTGTTGTTTAGTTGTATTTTTTCTGGAGCTTTGATCTGTCCTTCCATTTGGGCCATTTTTGTTTTGGCATACCTGCTATGTACAAGGGGCGGAGCCTTAGGTGTTCACCAGGGCAGGGCAACCCACTGCTGTGTTGTGGGGCTGTATGTGGGGGAAGGGTCTGAGAGGAAACAATGGTGCTTGCTCTGCTCTGCTGCCAGTTTTCAGTCACTTCCCCCACTACCCACAATCAAATTGGGCCCTTCTGGTGCTGATTCCTAGGTGGATGGGCCTGTGTACATTCTAGGACGCTGTGGGTCTCTCTAACGAACTCTCCTGTGAGGCTGGGAGTGTGTCCTGCTGCCTCAAGCCCCATCGGTGTTTTCAATTAGAGGTTTGAGGCTTTATTTCCCCGTGCTGGACTCCTGGGTTGCAATGGTCTGTCTTGCTCCCCAGTTGTTCCTCCCAGTTTATCTGCATGCAAATGTGGGACTACCCTCTCCACCAGCTACTGCCTTGCTGCAAGTCCTCTCCACCCAGCTGCCTGTCTCCGCCCCCCCTACTGGTCTGGATGAATGTGTTTCTTCTTTAACTCCTTGGTTGTTGGACTCCATACAGTTTGATTTTCTGTCAGTTCTGGTTGTTTTTGTTTTGAAATTTTTGTTGTCCTTCTTTTGGTTGTGTGGAGAGACACAGTGTGTGTACCTATGCCTACATCTTGGCTGGAACTATAGATTTTGCTTTATATTTTTAAAAAACACTCTCAACTTCCTCCATTTGGCAATCTGAACAGCATATGGTGGCTGGCAAGAACAAGCACCTTACAAAAGCCAAGAAGAAAGTGGTCAACCCATTTTGTATGAAAGATTGGAATAATACAAAAGTACCAGCTATGTTCAATGCAAGAAATATTGGAAAAACACTAGTCATGAAAACTCAAGAAACCAAATCGCATCTGATGATCTCAAGGGTTGTGTTTTTGAGGTGAGCCTAGCTGATCTGCAGAATGATATAGTTGCATATAGAAAATCTGAGGTAATTACTGATGACATTAGGAGCAAACACTGCCTAATTTCTACATGGATCTTACCCATGACAAAATGTGCTCCATGGTCAAAAAATGGCACGTCATGAATAAAACTCATGTTGATGTCAAGACTACTGATGGGTATTTGCTTCATCAGTTCCATGCTGGTTTTACTAAAAAATGCCACAATTAGATTCTGAAAACCTCTTATGCTCAGCATCAGTAGGTCCACCAAACCTGGAAAAAGATTATGGAAATTACCTGAGAGGTACAGACAAATGACATGAAAGAAGTGGTCAATAAATTGATTCCAGATAGCATTGGGAAAGACACAGAAAAGGCTTGCTAATCTATTTATCCACTCCATCATGTCTTCATTAGAAAAGCCAAAATGCTAAAGAAGCTCAAGTTTGAACTGGGAAAACTCAAAGAACTTCACAATGGATGTAGCAGTTCTGGAAAAGCTATGGGTGATGAGACAAGTGCTAACATTGAATAAGCTGATGGATAATGAGTTCCCGGTTCAAGAATCTGTGTAAAGCCCTGGCTGGCGTAGCTCAGTGGATTGAGCACCGGCTGCGAAACAAAGCATTGCAGGTTCGATTCCCAGTCAGGGCACGTGCCTGGGTTACATACAGGCCACGGCCTCCAGCAACCACACATTGATGTTTCTCTCTCTCTCTCTCTCCCTCCCTCCCTTCCCTCTCTAAAAATAAATAAATAAAATCTTAAAAAAAAAAGAATCTGTGTAAAATTCAGGTTAATGGTGACAAATAAAATCCTACTTGTGAAAAAAAAAGCTCTCTCATGTGAAGCAGATATAGCTATGCTCAACATTACCAATGAGGAAACTAAAACTCATGTGAGTTAAACTTATAGTAAGCAGTAGTGGTGTCCAGATTAGATTCCAAAACCTAGATTTGTGGTCTTATTTTTATTTAACTCACCTTCTTGATAATTTATATATAAATGTAAATTTAGTATTTTTCTTTAACTCACAAGGAAACAGAACAGACACACTGGTTTGCAGTAGTTAATATACACAATGAAATGAAGAAAAATATAAACTTTTTATATCAATTCCAATCCTGCACAAACTGATAGTTTTATCTTCAAAGAATGTCAATCAAGTTTAATGTATTTTTATTTGTCCAATAAGGGTAACTCTTAAAAATAAAATTTAACTGCATTCAATTTCTGTTCTTTTTTTCCATTAAATCACAAGATAAAGGACAGTTATATTCAAGTAAATGTATTATTATGATACACTGAAAGACTAAATCAAGTATATCCATATAAATAAAATGTTGAAACATGAAAATTTACATTCCTCTTTTTTCCTTTCTAAACTGACAAAATAAAATCAGAAAGAATTAGTAAATAAAACCTTTCTTATTGTAACTTGTGATTTATTATTTTATTTGAAAATGTTTTGGTTTGAGTTAGTAATTTCTGTAAAGTAGTACTTCTTAAGTAAGTTCCTAAAAATAACAATATTGAAGCCTTGAACATTACATTTCATGTCATCTAAAAAAGTATAGCAAAATTGTCATAATAAAAAATTATAAAATTCCTCTTATTCTAATCCTAAATTCCTTTTCCAGAATTTTAATAGAAAAGGAATTTCCAGACCCATAGTTACCAGATAATATATACTGCAATTCAGCATACTTAACTGAAAAATAAACAGCCTAAGAAAAGTGAAATTATTCTTGTAATTCATTCTGTGCTATACTCTTTTCCCTATACATCAGTCACAAATTCTATTGTAAAGACTTACCTTTTCTAACGTAAATAGCACTGACTCAACATTTCACCTGTACACTTCACTTAGCACTCAATTCAGATGTCTCAACACCGAATTTAAAAATTTGTTTCAAGAACAAAATTTCTATAGATTACTCTATAACAAAACAAAGCAGAACCTCTAATTGTAGAACAAAAATGGAAGATAATATACAAGAAACTTTATCTCAACTTGAAGGTTAACTAATACCTAGATGTTAGAAAACAGACTTAAGATATTTAAATTTTGCTATATTTTTACTTTTTTTCTGCATAGGGTCAACATTTGTATTTTAAATATGTTACTCATTATACTATCATTTTAAAAGAGAGGTTCCCAAGAAGCTTTTAGTAAAGTTCTATGCTGAGTACATATTTGGTTCCTATATGTTTTAGCTGGAACTGTTCTAGAATTACTTATTTGGTTAACATAAAGTCTATAAAAAGAAAGATAAAAATACTAAATCAAAATCTCTATAAAAATTGCAAGTTTTCAGCAATAATTGTGAATATTTTCTTGTACATCTGTACTCCCGACAGTACTACTTTGCAGTATGATCACAGCAAGTATACAAATTTTCCAATTTTTTGTGGAAATATTCGGTGTACTGAAATTTAACTGCATTTAAAGTCATTATTAAACAAAAACAAGTCACATAGCATTATCATATGCTAAATGGCAATTCAGGTTAGTAAAAACTAATCCTAAAAAAATGTATATTTTCAATGAATAGCCTGAATATGGACTTCTGAAAAGTAATTATACTAGTTAGAAGCAGAGAATCTATGAATCTATGGAAAGATTTTAAATCATTACTGCTAGAACTGATTATATCATTAAGCACAAACTCAAAGGACTTACGTCCTGTTTGGAGAAAAAGAAAGTAAATCTTTCCTATATCCTGTTTCATACAGGATGAAAACTAGTCATATCCCAAAGAAAAAAAAAGTTCTTTGATCCTCAGAAGAAATGAAATAATATGTAAGAAAGATAAGTGTCAGCCTTTTTATTAGCAGGGAAAAAACTATGAGGGCTAAATATCACTCTAGAACCATTTCCCTCACAATGCTTCCAGCAGCCTTTTCAAGATATTTTTGAAAATACAATAAAAGATGATGGTACCAATTGTTAGTGGGCAAAAATATTATCGCCTAAAACAACCCAAGACTGAATGTAATACAGATCCAGAAAATTTTTATTATTCAATATAAGATGTAAAAAAAAAATAGCCTTTTTTCCTGTTCTCACATGTTAGCACTCAATTTCTGAGGATTCCAATGTAACTAATGCAGAATTTTAAGAAGCATTAATGTCTACCTAGCAAACAGTATATTTTGTACTTCGTCACTCTTACTCCTTTAATAAACACAGGGTTTTAAATAAGATGAAAATGATACCAGTTTCCATAATCTTAAAATCTAGGTGAAACAAACATCCTTGTGGTCCGATCACTTGTAAAATGTAACCAGGTCGCTAGATCAACATACTAGTGTACAACTTTAACAATTTCTAGCAGCAAAATACCTGGAAGAGCAATTAATAAATGTGTTCACAGGACTGTAGAATAATTTCTCTGTAAGAAGTAATTTTTAAAAAGTACTCTACAGTTCAACTGCAGGCAAACATGAAAGATATCAAAGATCTTGTTTATCTACACTTTTCCCAGTGGAATCAGGTGCAACTGGAACCTTACTAGTTTCAACAAAGACAGATTCAAAGGCAGCTTCCTGTTCATCCAAAGAATCAGCGGCCGTGGCTCCTTTAATTAGTGTTGTATTGGTCAAGGATTGTTGCTGCATGGAAATTTTACTGGATTCCAGTGTTTTTCTACCTCTTCTTTTACCAAGAATTTTGACATAATTAGCAGGTATAAGTCCTGTTGTTTGACCATCAAGACTAGCCAGAAGCCAACCACGCACTCTGGGTTGCTGTTCTGATGAAAGAAAAGACAGCCTTGTAATTACAACATACTTTGGAGATTCAGCAGAATATTGATAGTAAAATACGTAAAATCTGTGTTACAACTATATATGATAAAATATATAAACAAATAGTATATACACAAGCATTCAATATCAAATAATGACAGGCTTAACATTTCTAGGGTCCCTTCTTACAATTTATACATTTTATACTTACTTAAAAGTATATATTTTTGACCTTGAAGAACATAAAGCTTATCAGTTGGTCCATTCATAGAGCAATGAGATTCAGCTATCCTAAAAGCTGAAAACATCAACATCTTTCATATTTTAAATTGGAATTTGAGAAATGAATTTCTCAATCCTTCTCAACAGGTAAGTCAGGCGTAAGTATAGAAAATAAATATATACATTCACATAAGCCAGCTTTCTTTACATACTTTTAGCCAAAACATAAAATTTATCCCCTGTGATTATGATGGACAAGCCTGGAGACAGGGAATGTTAATTTTAATCCAAGATGGGCAAAAATGAAGACCTCTGTTACCTCCAGCCATATGAAAAAAGTTAAAGGGACTAACCTAAGCTTAAAGTAGCAAAGATTATTTAACATATTCAATTTGTATTCTGGTATTCTCCCACCTATTTTACCCATGTCTTCAAAAAGCTGTTAAACTGTTACAGTTTAGTTCAATATTATAGTTTAGGTACAATATGACATTTTAATGTTTAATACGCTATAAAAATATAAAACAAATTAACCATGTCTGTGATTGATTTCATTCTAAATGTGCAAATATACTTTACTTGAGTGATGAAAGAAAGCAAAGAAGCAAAGCCAAAGTGTTAGGAGGCAATATTAGGAGAAAAATAATCTAAGACATTTTTCTAAATTGTTATAATGTAATTGAAAGACACCTTTTTTTATTCTTTATTTAGAGTAATTAAAACTAATTATCTGTATTGGTCCTATCTCTAACAACAAATCCTATAAAGAAGTCCTTTTGAAATTCAAAATAGTAAGGTGTGGCTTTCACTAGAAGGAAAATATGGATGTAACACCTAGAAGGCAAGATTTTGTGTATGAGGGGATATGGCAGAGATTTAGCAAATTTGATTCAAATTTTTTAATTATCTACACATTAAACTAATAATTTGAACACTGATGTATTTTTTTTTTTATGTAAGGAGTGACTAAAAGCAATTAAAGGCTAAAGCTCCCATTAATAGATTATACAGAAAATAGCCCAAGTCTTTAAAAGTACAGGTTCCCAAAGCCAGATAAACCTACGTTCAAAGTTCAGCTCCAGTACATCTCAGTTTTGTGATATGGGCAATTTACTCAGAATTCTGAGTCTTAGTTTTCTCATGTGTAAAACAGGGACAAGATAGTAACAGTTCGCACTTCACAGCATTATTATTTTCAGGGTTGTTATTATTATTACTAGTATCTTTACCAACTATGTGACTTTTTGTAGCAAACTTGAATCTTCAAAAACACAAAAAAGACCTTTTTTTGTAAATCAACAAAAATTCTGTTCATCAATACTGGGGATAGCTGAAGAAAAAGGCCATTTTGCCTGGAACAATTAAAAACTGTTAGTGACCTAGTCTAAACACTTCATGACAGAATTCCTAAAATATTCAAGTTGAAGTTTTTTGTTGTTTTTTTTTTTCCAAAGTCAAATCCCTTGGAAATTAATTAATTAATTAATTTATTTATTTATTTTAATGATTGTTCAAGTACAGTTTTCTCCCCTTTACTCCCAATCAAGCCCACCCATCCCCCTCCCATCTTCCCTCCCATCACCACCCTCCCCCTAGTTTTTATCCATGTGTCTTTTAACTTTGTTCCTGCAAACCCTTCCCCTTTTCCCCTGAAATTCCCTCTTCTCTCTCCTCTGGTCACTTTCTGCCTGTCCTCTAATGGCAGTGTCTTTGACTATATTTTGCTTGTTTCAAGTTGAAGTTTTTAAAGTAAACACTATTTAAATAAGAAAGCAATAACAGCCCCAGCAAATTGAAGAAGGAAAGGGATGTTTAAATAACACTAGATAATTTCTTCATTAGATTTGTTATATTTAGTGTTTACCCCATGTTTTTGTGTGGGGATTAACAGAATTTGGAATTCAAGTGTTTTGGGTTTAGAAGAGATATATAAACAAACTCCTTATCTCAGTGAAATATTATTGGAACAACTTTTTTGAGGTATTTCTCCACCACCACCCAAACCTGAAAGTTCTAAATAGACATGAAAGAGAAATCCTAGTAACTACTCCGAGTTGACCAACAATAACCAATACCCCTTGTTGCAGTTTTTAATATTACACTTATAATTTCTAAACATTCACAGATAATTTCAATTTAATATGGATTTCAACAGAATATGGATTCTGTTACCTTTGAGAGCTAAGTTCAGCATATCACCAGCACGGAAAGAGATTTCTTCTTCAGATACAGCAGCAAAATCATATTCTGCTCTAGCAACCACATGGTCATCCTCGCCACTTGCCCAGTTGGTGTTGTCTACAAACCAAATTAAGAATTAAGATTAGGTTAGTAAAACTACAAAAATAAAATGAAGTTATTTCACTGGCTATGGTTTGCAAACTGCATACATTTTTTTGCCAAGGAAAGTCTCCCCCTAAATTATATAATTAACATGATATAAAATCAACAGCATGTTCACTAGGATATCTATTAAGAACTTTTCCCTTTTCTTCAAGCTCAAAATTCTAGCTCCCTTACTCTGAGCCAAGGTTTGGCTAATTTTCTTTCTATAAAGGGTCAAACAGTAAATATTTTAGGCTCTGCAAGTCATGAAGCAAACTGGAGATACTGTAGTTACTTATACAGTAAGAGAAATAACTTTTCCATAATTTTTTGACAAAACTCAAATGTAATCAAAATTGAGTTTAAAAAAATAATACAGGTCTACTACTGAGAAGAATGGGATTTTGGGAATTCAAAGGCAGTGTTTCCTATCATATCAAGTGCAAATATTCATCGGTTAATGCTCATTCATAGAGATTTGAGGTATTTCATCTTTGAAAATGTCTTTTGCACAGATAGGTACTGACAAATCCTGATATCAGTCCAATGAACTTGTGGTTTTAACTGAGCATATTCACCAATGAGGTGAATAGAGTAGAATTCTGTTAAATTCTTCTTTTGTATTAACTTTTACCATGTCATTACAAGAGGTATTAATCATTTCCAAATGAACATTAAGTGGAAACTTCTCAATTGTATAGTTCAATGGACTGTGAAATACACAAATTTCCTTTGTATTTGCATGGATGTCCCAAACACTACACTCTTCCCTCCTTTATTTCCTACTACTCAGACTTTGCTCCTTTCCCATGGGATCCCTTGCTGTTCACATGACATGCTGGGCACACTACCACTTAAATACCTTTGTACTTTTGCTGTTCCCAGACTGGCAGAGCACTGTAACCTCACTTCCTAACCTTACTTCCGTGACACTTGTCTTTGCTTTATTTTTTTCCCAAAGGCATTTACCACCTTCTGACTTCTACAGGTGACCCTTGAACAATGCAGGGGTTAGGAATGATGACACCCGCCCCTCTCCCCACCCCACCCTGTGCAGTCCAAAGTCCATATGTATCTTGTGACTCTACAGTTGGCCCTTGGTATCATCCATGGTTGGAAATGCAAAAACAGAGTTTCTGACCCATGGCTGGTTGAATCGGTGGATTCAAAACCCACATATAGGAAGGGCTGAAAAAAAAATCAGCATATAAATGGACCCCGCAATTCAAACCTATGTTGTTCAAAGGTCAACTGTATATATTTTAACTGTATATATTTTAACATATAACACATATATATTGCTGTCTTCCCTGGATAGTCAGAAAGGCAGACATTTTCTTTTAATGTTTTATTCACTACTATATTCCAAGCTCCTAGAATATAGTAGTCCTAAAAAATGTTTATTGAATTGATGAATGAAACACTGATATCTCTAATAACCCAAATTTAAGGGTCTAGGGCATTTGATTCCACCTTTCCCTTTGTGTACTACACCTATCCATTCGGTAATTAAATTTATTGAATCCTGTTTCACACACCCTAATTCAGGCATTCATTATTTCTAATCTAATCAATTGCAAAAGCATCATAACCGATATCCTCAAATTAATAAACACTTATTAAGCACCTTTTATGTCCCAAGTAGGTTGTTAGCTTTTGGAGAAATAAAGGTAAACATAACCCAACATTCTTTATGAATCTTACCAATCAATTTCAACTTGTTCTAACCTGCACTGATCTATTTTAAACACTTGAGACAGACTAACCCATTAGAACAGTTTATATGCCCTGGCCAGATAGTTCAGTTGGTTAGAGCATCATCCCAATATGCCAAGGTTGTAGATTCAATCCTCAGTCATAGCACATACAAGAAACAACCAATGAATGCATAAACAGGTGGAACAATAAATCTATGCTTCTTTCTCTCTCTCTCCCCCTTCCTCTCTCTATAAAATCAATTTTTTAAAACAGAACACTATATATATAACAAGTCTGTTTAAACATACACACACAAATCCTTTCCTTACTAAATGAAGATTAAGATCTTCCATTATTAGCCTTCAACCTCATTTCTCAGCCTTATTTATTATCCTTTTATTCTATACTGTGGGACAGCTGCTAAACAAACATCACATTTCCTGCCTATGTACTTTTGTTTAAAGCTGTTACCTGTCCTTCAAAAATCTAACTTATATGCTACTTCTTGGATACTACTAGACAAAAAATAAAAAATAAAATAAAATAATAAGAAAGCTTTCTTTTTAAAAATTGAGATAGCATTCTGTACCAGTTGACGGAGTAGGAACTTAAACAGGCCTGGTTTTGTTTTTGGTTCTACCTTATTAAAAGTGTCACCCTGGGCAAGTGACTTCTCTAAACTTTAGTTCTGTCCCTTGCAAAGTGAAGATTATTTCTATCTCAGGGTTATTGTAAAAATTAAATGGCATAAAATACACAAAATACCTAGCAGTGTCTTGCATATAAAAAGGGACCATAAACCTTGTCTTTCCCTGTCACATTCCTTATCATACTCTTTCTGCTTCATTACAATTACCTGTGTATGTGTCTTACCAACCTCCCTGCCAATAAGTTTTAGAAAAAGACGGGGATTACATCTTATGTATCTTCATATACTCTGTAACATCAAGTTCAGTACCTTGTAAACAGTAGTTAGGTAACGTGTACTATTACACTGAATGAACAATGAATAAATCAAGAAACCTGTTTCTGCTATATATTTCTCTTCCAGTTTTGAATTTCTTAACTAAAAATAGAACTGGATCAAAAATTAAATACAAATAACATAAAGAATGCAATTTAACAAATCTATCCTTGAAATTTGAGATTGTTATATGGTTTTTGAATCCATTCTTTTACTCTTACCTGTTATTTCATCACTGTTGGTAGAGAGCAGTTTCCAGATGAGGTAAGGACCACCAAGGATAACAGCAAAGAACAAGAATATTGGCCAAGATTTTGCTGAGTTAGTTGCTCTGTCCTCAGCACCAAGGATAGCCACAGTTCCTTCACTTTCTGCCCACAGGTCCTCATTCTCAGAGCCTCTTCTTAAACCTAGC
Organism: Tonatia bakeri; assembly: GCA_004024845.1. Classification (NCBI taxonomy): domain Eukaryota; kingdom Metazoa; phylum Chordata; class Mammalia; order Chiroptera; family Phyllostomidae; genus Tonatia; species Tonatia bakeri. The sequence continues at coordinate 91,333 of PVIA01000777.1, forward strand.
ATCCACTGTAACCGTCTGTAAAGATACCTTATAGTCCTAACTAATGCAAAAGCTGAAAAAACCTTTGTAAAGTGTATTTTCAATCGGGAAAAATGATTCGCTACATCCAATACAGCCCTAAAACTATTATACACAGCTGAAAAGGTAGCATCCATCATCATACTGACAGAGGCAAATGCATGCACAATACTTTCAATGGACTGAAATGCACCTCTGCTGCTTTCTTCAGCTTGCTGAACGAATCTACTAGGAGGAAGATCATCTACACGGAGGCGGTTATAGCTTAACCCATTATATCCATAACTGTAAGGGCTATAGCTTCCATAAAATGAATTTCCATAGGCACCATATCCTGAAGAAAATGAGCTGTAAGCTGGTCTGAAAGTGTTCAGACTACTTCCTGTCTGCTGTGATGGCCTTGGAAGAATAGGTGGGGGCACTCTGGTAAGTGCTGGTTGTCCAGGTCTTGTCAATAAAGTAGGACCCAAATCAGCGGATCTAAACCAAAAAAGATTCAAAACAGTAACTTAAACACCACAGATTTAATTTAAATTAACTATTAAATACCTCCTATAACTAGTGCAATGAGGTTCTACCGAAGAAATGTTAAGAGTAAGAAATAATCTGTAATATCTAGTTGGTTAGAATCTCACTGTTAAGAGAAAACGCATAAGATAAAATAGCTGAATAAACACTATATCTAGTTTATTTATGCTGGTATTATTAGTACTATCTTCAATCTGTAGTTTATTTTTAAGACACCTGTCCATTTTTTCAGAGTTGGTTGCTAGATATTTGTCCATCCTCGTACCTAAATGACACTATCATAATTATTACAGTTTTATGATAGATCTTAGTATCCAATAAAACAAGTTCTCCCACAATGTTCTTCATCCTCAAGAGTGCTATGACTGTATGACCCTTTGAATTTCCATATACATTTAGAATCAGAGCTAAAAGTTCTATAACCTTCTCTCCCCACCAAAAGCATATTAAGATTCTGTTTGGGATTACACTGAATCTGCAGGTTAATGTGAGGTAACTGACTTCTTTATAATATTGAGAGTTTCAACCCATGAATACAATATATGTTCCATTTATTTAGGTCTTTTAAAGATTTTTCTCAAAAATGGTTTTTAAAAATAACTTTATTGACTCTAACATTTTATAGTTTACTACATGGAGGTATTTTTTTTTTTCATTTTTTGGTACGTGGTGTCTTTCTAAAATTTCACTTTGTTACTGTTATCTAGAAATAATTGATTAAAAAATATTATATCCAGCAACCTTGTTGTGGATTCTTCTCTTGGATTTTCTAGAATCTTAAGAATTTACAGTCACATTGTATGTGAACACTAATAAGATTTATTTCTTCTTTTTAATTCTTGTGTCTAGGACATGCAGTATAATCTTGAATGGTGATGGTAGCAGGTACCCTTTTCTCATTCCCAATCTTAAAGTAAAATTTTCAGCAGCTCTTCATTATGCACTATATTTGTTGTAAATTTAGTACTTGTTTTTCTATTGCTATTTGCCAAGAGTTTTTACCACAAATAAACACTGAACTTAATCAAATAATTTCTCAGCATCTATCAAGATGATGATTTTTTCTTTATTCTCTTAATATGATGAATTATATTAATTCTCAAATGTTAAAGCCAACCTACATTCCTTAAGTAAAACTGAAGAGCCAATATATATTCCTGATTTGGTTTGCCAGTATTTTGTTTGTTAAAGATATTTTTGCATCTATTTTCATAAGTGAGAATGTCCTAATTTGCTTTTTACTGTTTTGTCACGTTTGGGTATCAAGGTTAAACTAGCTCCTTATAAAGAATTGAGGAGAAGCCCTAACCAGGTGGTTTAGATGATGAAGCATCATCCTGTACACCAAAAGGCTGTGGGTTCAATTCCCAGTTGGGGCATGTATGGGAGGCAACCAGTTGATATTTCTCTCACATCCATGTTTCTCTCTCTCTCTACAATCAATAAAAACATATCCTCGGTTGAGGATTAAAAAAAGAATGAAAACTCATTCAAGAAAAAAAATAATTTTATATAACAGCCAACGAAGATTCTAAATATGTTTAAGATGGTCAAAGAGATAAAGAAGCAATAAAATCTTTGAAATAAAAATGGAAATGAAATAAAAACATTTTAATATAAAAAAAAATTCAGTACAGATCTTAGACATGATACCCACAACCGCAGAGGTTATCTTGCAACTGTTAGTCAAGGAAAAACAAAACAGAAACAAAACCTAAGACAGAGTAGAAATACAGAACTTAGAGAATTCCACTTCAAGTAATGGCATTCCTGGAATCATTCCTTGCACTGAAAACAACTAGAAAAGCTAGAAAATATATAAAATTATCTATTTAAAGCATGAGAGAACAAGGGACTGAGGAATTATAGAGCCAACATCCACAAAGAACAGAAAACCCAGAGAGCCCACTTTGAGATATTTCTCAAGCGACAAGGGCCAATTCTGGGAGACATGGCTGATAGGATGGGAAGCTGAGCCTTGGTTTTATTAGACTCCTTGGGCTAAAGAGACAAAATTAGAGTTTAGAACCCTCAAAGAAGAGGGTCAACATAAATCCCCACTCTATAGACTGGGACCTTAAAGGGACATTTGCTAGGAGTAAGAGTAAGACAGTTTACATGAAACAGACTAGCCCTGGTAGGAACTGAAACCACAGCTTCAAATGAGCTCAATTCTTGATTGGATTCAAATGATCCTAGACTGCTAGTGGCACAAGGTGCCCGTCAAAAGTAAAACTCACTGGAGGAAGTTAACCATCCTAGACCTCAAATAGTTTACAATCGACTATATACAATGTTCAGGTTTCATTTAAAAATAATTAGGCCTATTGATGACAAAATTACATGTTTAAAAAAAGAGCGACATTAGGCAATACAAAGAGATCCACAGTGGGTAATGATAATGGAGTTTATAGTCAGACTTTAAATAACTATGATCGATATATTCAAGGAAAATAGACAAGACTGAAAATTTTCAGCACAAAATAGAAACTATAAAGCAAAACCAAAAGGAAATTCCAAAACTAAAAAGAAAAACAAATACCTGAAACCATAAACTCAATGACTTAGAAGAAAGTTTGGAAGAAAACACTGAGAATGAAGCATGAGTAACCAAAGCATACATTAAAAAAAAAAATGAGGGTAAGACAGGGTATATAGTGAAATACAGAGCGTATATGTAATTGGAGACAAATGAGTAAAATGATGATGATCAGAAGCAATATTTAAAGAGATAATGGATGAGACTTTTCTACAATTAATGAAAAGATATCAAGTCATATTCAAATATCTCCATAAATCTCACCCAAAATAACTCAAAGAAAACCATAGTAATGCTCCGTAAAGCATCACTTTTGTAAAACCAAAAACAAAGAGAAATCATGAAAGCAGCCAGAGGATAAAGAGAATCCTTTTGAAGGGAGTGAAAATAACACAGATGGCCAAAACTGTTAGAAAGCTCACAGGAAAAAAAAAAAGGAAATCAGAAAAAAAAATGTAGACCCCTTGATGACCATGCATACTCAGAGATCACTCAGAGATCTGCTGACAGATCTCTACACTTCTTGTTAGCTAAACAATAAATGCCAAAGCACAGTGAGTCAGATATTGTTATTTACAGCAGAAACTATCCCTGATACAATGTTTAATAGGAGTTCCAGAAGAAGAGATGGTAAAGAAAAGTACTCAAACAATATTTAAAAATGTAACTGGGAGCCCTGGTTGGTATGGTTCAGTAGATTGAGTGCCAGCCTGTGAACCAAAGGGTTGCTGGTCCAATTTCCAGTCAGGGCACACTCCTGGGTTGCTGGCCAGGTCCCCAGTAGGAGGTGCTTAAGAGGCAACCACACATTGATGTTTCTCTTTTTCCCTCCTTTCCCCTCTCTGAAAATAAATAAAGAATTTCTTTTAATAAAAGAAATAACTGGTAAGAATTTTCGTGAATTAAATAAAGATATGTATCTTTGGACTGAGCACTGTGGGTTCTGAGCAGTAGGGAAAAAAATGTTTACATGTGTGTCTGCATATTCGCACTCTGATAGAGTATAAAAAAGCTCTATCAGATTGGTCCTTGCAGAGGACCAAGGTATCAGGTGAAATCTTAAAGGCTGTTAAGGAAAAGATAACCTACCTATAAAGGAATAAAAATCAGACTCAACAGAAAAATTTCTTTAAGTTATATAACTTTGATACAAAACCAGAAAAGTATGACAGTACGAAGAAATAAATTATAGGCCAACTTCACCTAGGAACATATATGTAAAGATCTTAAAATATCAGAGTCCAGCATTGTATTTTTATAAAACCATCACAATTAAGCAGAGTTCATCCAGAAATGAAAAGATGATTCAACAGTAGAAAGTTAACTGATACAATAAACCAAATTTTCATATTAAACTAAAAATGCACACAATGATCTCAATAGACAGAATGGTTATTCATAAAATCTAGTATTTCTTCATAGTAAAAATCTGAGCAAGGTAGAGAGCTAGAAGTTCAATAGGAAATCTATCAAAAACAAAAATCAAACATTATACTTAATTGTGAGACTTGAGAAGCATTCCAATGAAAGTGGGAAGCAATACAAGAATGTGGGCTAAAATTCTGGTCAAGATGGCATAGGTAAACATGGCTCACCTTCACACACAACCACAGCAAAACTACAACTAAAATAGAACAACCGTCACTCAGAATCATCAGAAATGGAGTTGAATGGACATCTGACAACTACAGAATTAAAGAAACCACATCCATCTAGACTGGTAGGAGAGGCGAAGATGTGGAACAGGCTGGTCCCTCTCCCACATGTGGTGGATATAAATTCAGGAGGAATATATTGGGAGCAAGAAGTCCCAGCCCCACACCAGGACCCACAGTCCAGGGTCCAGTATCAGGGAGATAAGACCCCATAACTTCTTTCTGGCTGCAAAAACCAGTGGGGATTGAGTTGGTGGAAGAAACTTCTGGAGTCCCAAGCAGTTCCTCTTCAAGAACCCACTCAGGGACTTAATCAGACTCACTCCTGAGCTCCAGTGCCATGGTAGCAGTTTGAAAGGCACCAGTGGCACACGGGGAGAAATGGAAGTGTCTGGCATCAAGGCAAGAGCAGAGGGACAGCCTTCTCCTACACAGAAAGGGGGATCATTGTCCCTTTACTGAACCCATCCCTCACAGAGCCACAGTGCCAGCAGACTGGTGCCCATTAGAGACTCCGTCAGCCTGGCTGACACTGTTTGCCCTGCCCTGGAGATTCCCAGAGACTCTGGCCAACCTGCTTTTCCATGTGAACTGCTGGTCTTGGCTCATGCTTCACAACTTCCTAAATCCTCTCAAACTAGCAATAGTGGGCCTCAGTGAGCCCCCAGCCCTCCATATCTCTTGCTAAGGAGCTCCATGCCAGATACTAGCAGCAGCTAGCCTAGATTCAGGGCTTGGCTTTGCCTGGGAATCTCCAAACCCAGCACCAGTAGCAACCATCTCAGATTGCTTTATAGCTCAGGCAGGGTGGCTTTGGGCAGAACACAGGTGGGGGCTGACCCTGGCCTGTACCACCCAGTAAACCCCAGAGCCTGTACACAGAGTGGACAACTACAGACCACATCTGCCCCTGCACAACTGATCCTTCGTGGAGGGCAGAGGTTGGTGATCAGTGGTCACAGCCAGTCCTTGAAGGTAACTGGCCTGGGTAAATCCCTCCCATTGATCTGCCAATGATAATCAAAGCTCAACCACAAGAGGAGGGTATACTCAGCCCAAACTAAGGATGCACCTTGAGTATCCAGCTTGGGGCTGTGCCACTGGACCCTATAGGACACCTACTACATTAGACCATGCTACCAAGACAGGGAGACACTGCAGCTCTACCTAACACATAGAAACAAACACAGGGAGGCTTTCAAAATGAGGAAACAAAGAAACATGGTCCAAATGAAAGAACAGACCAAAACTCCAGAAAAAGAACTAAACGAAGTAGAGATAAGCAATCTGACAGATGCAGAGGTTAAACACTGGTTATAAGGATACTCAAAGAACTTAGTGAGGACCTCAACAGCATGAAAAGGATCCAGTCAGAAACGAAGGAGAGTAACTGAAATAAAAAATGTTGGCTATTTATGCTGGCTTATTTGTAAATGGTAAGATTGTCAAAACACAAGAGAGTTATAACCAAATCATCAGAACAAATTAAGTCAGAATTATGCTGGGTATATATCTTTATCTCATAAAAGATGAGAAAGGACTTCATGGAAACAATAACAAAACATTATTTAACAAAAATAAGGTCAAAATTCTCACCAATTGTACTGTCACAATATTCACAAATGGAAAGACTTACTTGATCATTAAATAAAAGTCCCAATAAAATATAAAGTTCCAGTAAAAATCTCAGTCTTTCAATAAAAGCTAAATGTAATAAAGGCAATTTTGAAGAACAGGAAAGTGTGAAGGTTCTTGATATACCCAATATCAAAACTTATTATAAAGACAGTATGGTGCTAGTATAAGAATAGACAGACCAACTGAATGTATCAGGAAGTCCCCCAAACAGAACCATTCATTTAGAAAAACTTGGTATCATACAGATGGCATTTTAAACCAGTAAGGAATAGATGAATAAATGGTACAGGACAATTAGTTATCCACATGGAAAGAAATTAGACTGCCTATTTCACATTGATTTTGTACAAAAAAGTCAGCTTCAGGTGGATTACAGAGATAATGTGAAAAGCAGAACATTTAAAAGAAAATATAGAGAAAATTTTTCCTGATTCGAGGACAAAGGATTTATTTCTTAACTAAGACACAAAAGGCACAATCAATATGAAAATTTTGTCTATGTTAAAATTAAAAGTATCTGTACAACGAAGATAAATATGAATATAAAGGTAAGTTACAGACTGAAAGATATTAAAAACATACAAAGAAAATAGGTTTAGTATGAATAAAGTATTCCTACGAATTGATAAGCAAAAATAAAGCCAATAGAAAAGTGGGCAAAACAGAAAAAAAAATCAACAGAAGAAACTCAAATGGCTAATAAACATCTCAAAAAATATTCAATCTTACTACAAATCAGAAAAGTGTAAATTAATGATGAAATATCATTTCATTTCACACCCATTAGATTGCCAAATACAGTACTAAAAAAATAATATCACTGTGAGGAACCAAAATTTTGCCAGCTCTACAAATAAGCCTTTTGGGATATTGATTCTAGGCTGGTTATTAAGGAACAAAAGACTCAGAAAGAAACTTTGATCTTCCTCCCAACTGCCTACAAGAAATTTTGATAGAGAAGAGGACATGCTCCAGGGAGATATCACCACAGATAACTCTAGTTTAATAGAAACTAGTGTGTGACAGACATCTGCTTTTCCATCTCCACATGAATTGCCTTCCTGCCCTTTAAAGTCCCAAACAAACCAGCCCCCATTCCCACTTCCCCTTAGTCCAAAATGGCATATAAACCAGTGTCTCTTTGTACCTCATGTTCTAATGGCACCCGTATATGTACATCCATAATAATTTGTAAATTTTCTCCTGTTCATCTGTTAATCGGATTATTAGCCCAGTCAGAATAACTTTAAAAGGTGAGAGGAAAGTTATTTTTTGCACTCCCACAGTATGAAGTGCTGGAAAGAATACAGAAAAACAGAAAACCTTGCTAGTGAATAGTAAACATTGATATACAACCACTTTGGGAAACAACTTAGCAATAATCAGTTCTTTAAGATAGGCACACCCTTCCGCCAAGCAATTCCACTACTAGTAACACATTAGAAACCCCCTTGGAAATATGGACAAGGAGAAGGGAACAAGAATGTTCATTATAGCAGTTTTTAATATATAACAACTAATACTCTAATACCTACAACACAATAGTTTTTTTTTACATAACACAACACCCCACAGCAAATAAAATGAGCTACAGGTATATATATGTATGAGCAAAATAAACCTCAAAATAAAAATATTTAGTGGAAGCACATTTTGCAAAATGACAATCTGAAAAAAATAGATATCTATAAACATACACATATACTAAGTACGAAAGTATAAAATAAAGTATAAAAGCTATTTGGTAATAGAAACAGTAGTTATTGCAGGGAAGAAGAAACAGTAGTTATTGCAGGGAAGAAGAATGGGAGGGTTTATCTGTTTCTTTAATTTTGATTAAAAAAAATCTGAGGCAAATCTGGCAAAATATTATTTCTTAAATCTGGCAGTGAATGCATACACAAGCATTCATTATCTTACGCTCCACCAATCTCTACATCTTTAAAATAATTCACAAGGAAGAGTGGGAAATGGTTAATTTTACATAAACAGAACTTTAACAGTTGCAAGAATAAATCTCTTCCAAAGAGCAGTCCAAATTTTTAATAAGTCAAATCACCATAAAAGGGAAGTAGGAAGTGTCACCTGAGCTTTACAGCATAATTAAACTTATTACTTGTTAAATATCTATCATTATTAAATTAAGGAGCAATTGTGTTCAAGCACCTGAGCGTTTAAATAAAAGATTACAAGATTTTAGAGCATAGGAGAAATATATTCCAGTTTGTTGGGGATTTTTATGTAATAGGTTATGTGACATTCCAGTCTCATCATTTGAATTAAAATATCCAGATACACCCAACACAAAACACACAAGGCTATGAAACTCTTAACTCTTTTAATGTACCTTAAACTTTTTTGAGTTGTAGATCCACTTAACGGTGATTAAAATAAAAACAAAAACACAGGCCTTAGAGAAATCACACACTATTATGTACACAGAGGCCATCCACAGGGCTTAGATTTGGAATTCTCGCTCTCAAGTTGCTTTTCCAAATCTCTGAGCATTGTTGAGTTATGCGGGAAAACGTCGCCAAGTGTTATTCAGGCTTAGGTTCCAGTTGCGTAAAAGTGACCTGGGCTTTCACCAACTCCTCGAAAAGCTGTAGAAAGCTTTAAAGTGACTTTGTTCCCCGTCGAGCGGAGGCTGGGCTAATGTCACTCTCATTCTCTACAGATCAAAAGTCTATCGCTTTAAAGGGGGTCAGGTGGTACTGACAACGTGTCCCGCGAACAGAAACCCCCTATTATTCTCAGCCTCGGGACTCAGAGAGGCACCCGGGAGCTCTCCGGAGAACGTCGCTACCAAGAGCCAGCGGGTCAGAAACTGGTCAGACGTCGAAACTGCACTGTATGCCCCTTCCTCAAGGCCCACTTCAACCCCGAGCAAGGTTGGGGACTAGTTGAGAGGGGGAGGGGAACCTCGCCCCAACAACGTCCTCAACCGCCCCCTGCCAAAGTCCCTGATCCGGCCCACCCAAGTCATGGCTTAAAATATCCCACACTCACTGAAAAGCGGGGCCGGGTCCCGGTCCCGGCCCGGCCCCAGGAATTCGGCGGGTCTCCCAGGGTTTGGGGGGAGGCGGTGGCTGAGACGCCATCTCCTCCACCTCCGTTCGGCTGCGGCTGAGCGCTGGGACTCACCCGACCCCGGAGCACTTGCAGCACGCGCACCAGGCGCAACCGGCAGAACACCGAGCCCTTCACCCCGCCCAGCCCCGCAGTCAGGACGAGGCTCGTGGTGCTTTGCCATCTGGGACCAGAGGATAGGAGGATGCCACTGATCCACGGGAGAGAAATTCCCCCCTGTTTTTATTTGCCTCGGAAAGAATTTCCACTCTAAACCTCCTGGATAGCGTAAGGTCTCATCGATATTTCTGGTAGCGGCTACAGTGTCTGAGATGTCGGTGTCCCAAAGAAGCAGCTTTGGGACTTGTCCCGCTCTAGCTGGGACTCCTGTCCCAAGAACTCCTACTCCCGAGAGAGAGGCGGGGTGTGTGGCAGCAGTCCAGAGAATATTACTGATTTTTCTACACACAAGCAGGGGACGGTTCATTCAGCCCTCCCGAGAGGAGACTGGTACTTTCGTTCTAAAGCTCTCGTTTCCTCGGGGAACAAAATTGCTAGACGCAATAGGTGCGTTTAGTTTCGTCTTCCCCGCCCTCTCCGAGGGCCAAAAGGGGTTAAATCTCAGACTCTGGTTTCATTGGTGAAAGTGAGGCTTCGAGGTCTGAGGTGAAGGTATGCCAACTGGGTGCCGGAGAGGTGTGGATGGAGGGGGTCGTTTCCTTCCTGCTGGGGCAGCTTTGTTAGCAAGGAGGGGTGAGTGGGAAGTTTCTTGGACTTGACTGAAGCCAGGGGGTGGGGGGCGAGGGATAGGGGAGGGAGGGGGAAGGTCTTGCTTAGCCAAAAAAGAGACTCGAGATTACATCTTGGATGTAAGGGAGATCTCACAGCTGAGTGTATTGGTAGCAAAATGCAGGTGTGAGCGCCTCCTTCTTTAGATATCCTCACCCCACCCTCACCACCACGAGACAAATAACACCCTTCAGTACAGAGTGAGTTTTTAAAAGATCACGGGATGTGAACAGCCTGGTCATTGTGGTGCCTTTTCCCATGCCTGCTCCTTCCCTATTTGCAGTGAATGGTTTCTGTAACATTCTGAGAGATGAAAAGAAAGTTCATCCTCTCCTCCAGTAAACCAGAGATTGGGGTAGTTATGCTTGGTTTGTGGAGAAGGGACTCTGTCCCCTTAGGGATCCTGACACCGGGGTGGGGGTGGGGAGGAAGGAGGTTCTGTTGCAATTACTTGTTCCAGTTCACTAAACACGTAAACGAAAAGCAAAAATCTTAGCAAAGGTAACCAACCATGAAAATTTTACTGTGTGGGATACATTTCTTACAGCTTCCTTTCAAAGGTAATAAACCTCTTAGGGAACAACTGATTTCTGACGTTCTAGGAAATCCTATCATTTCAGCTCTGTACATTAAGATGAAACAACCAAATTTAAGTCATAACGTATTTCCTTCTTTTAATGTTGACGTGTTTAAGTCGCTAGATTGTTGCTAGGTGAAAATTATTCGAGAGGTTTGTAAATCCATTCAAGTGATACACACTAAGGGGTTTTGTTTTGTTTAAGGCCCCTTCAAACTATTCAGGAAGGAGGTTTCCTAATTCTCAACATGTTTGGGAACTTCTCAGAGCCAAGATATTATAATATATCTTTTATTGACCTTGCATGATACCTTTATTTCTAGAGAACCTATTGGAGAAATAAACATTGTCTTTTGCCAAAGGAAAGAAAGTAGATGTTTTATTGAAACTATTTATTTAACTTAAGTCCCCAGGGAAATCTTCGATACAAATTGTCCTTTTTAAGCACTTATTCCTTGACTTTATGTGTTGGGGAAGAAGGTTTTTTTGTCTTTTTGAGTTGAAGGGTAATTCTAAATTAAATAAAATCCTTGATGTTAACTAATGGAAAGAAGGAGTCATTATTTTGTGTTAAGGCTCTGCTCTTGATATGTGGCCACAAACATTTAGAAACTTGCAAGTTAACTAGTCCATTTAAAGGGTTGAAAAACACAAACTTATTCCAAGAATCATATCTTCATAGTAAGCACTTGGTAACAGCTTCACCCTCCCACAATTTTTTTTTAATTTTTAAAAAGATTTTATTTATTTATTTTTAGAGAGAGAGGAAGGGAAGGAGAAAGAGGGGGAGTGAAACATCAGTGTGTGGTTGTCTCTCTAGTGCACCCCCTACTGGGGATTTAGCCTGCAACCCAGTCATATGCCGTAACTGGGAATCAAGACAGCCAGACTTTGATTCATAGGCCGGTGCTCAATCCACTGAGCCACACCAGCCAGGGCCTATCCTCCCACACATTTTAATCATATTCATTTGAATTATGAAACCGCACAAATTAAAAGGTGCCACTGTATTTTATTTGTGTGGCCACAGTTATACGTTACCACAACATTGCCATGCAATGACATTGCTACTCCCTCATTTTAATGTGGACTGATTCATTAATCAGAAGACCATCTATTTTTCCCAAACAGAATGGTTAGGTAATTTAGTACCCCTCCTTCCTGGCAACAAGAGAATAATATTGGATTTCCACTGTTCTATAGTATTTGTTTCTAAGTGAATTTATTCAAATCGAAAAAGGTAGCAAATTTTTTTGGACAATAATTAATTACTTTAAAATATTTTGCATTTAATGTGTTTTTGTTGGAGATTTTACCTGTGCATGAAAGAAGCAGATTTTTCTTATTTTGTTAATTGTTTTTCATTTAGTTAATATCATCAAAGTAAAATTGATATTTTTGGATCCACTGATCAATTTGTTTTAAATACTTAATTGCTTAACTATCGTTAAGGTTAGTCAAGTATTATATTATATAAACTTATTTGATATATTTCTAGCAAACTAGTTTTTAATTTCTAATAGGAAAAGTTTATTGAATTTACTACTCTGTGTTCTCAAACAATACTCAATGGTACAAAATAAAAGCCAAATTTTACTCTGTACTGATGTTTTCAGTACTCTTCTCAAAGACAACTGTTCTTTATTGTTTTTATTTCTTTTGATTGATTTAGGTATATCAATGCACTTTATCATGATACAGAATGCTAAATGAATCCCTAGACAATTAGAAATATGTCTGATTCATCTAATAAATTTCTTACATATTTATGCTTCAGTGTGCATATAATGAAAGGGATATTATTGGAGAATACAAAATAGTGTTTTTCAAATAAAAGCTAGTTTTTATCCTCAAAGGTGATGATATATATTTGTCTGTGAAAATAAAACACAAAAGATGCTCATTAGTTTTACTTTTTATCTTTTTCTAGTTATAATTATTCGATATGTTTCCACTGACTGAGGAAAACAAGCATGTGGCCCAGCTGTTGTTCAGTACTGGTTCATGTCCAAGATGTATCTTCAGATTCTGTGGTGTAGATTTTCATGCACCTTACAAACTTTCCTACAAGGTATTTTCATTTTTTAAAAGTTAAGAACTTTTCTTTATTTTTAAGTAAGTACCTGTACATTTGAGGGGAAGTATCTATCCATAACCCTTCATTAAATTTTAAAAAACCTATAATAAAATAATTACTGATAATGCTAATTTTGGAATTTATATTACCATAAAGATGTAAGTTACTTCTTGAGTGATTACATCTGATGTTTAATATAGTAGAATCTTAGTGGAGCAATTCACTGGTACATTTAATGCTTGTAGACCTTTTCTAAAGAGTATCTAAACAGAATATCACAAAGTAGTGCTTTTCACCAGATATTAGTAAATTGTAACAGAAGGCTGTGAGAGTCCTTAAATCTGTTAAGTGGAAACATTGTGGATTTGTTTGCATTTTTTCATTTTCTTTTTCCTGTGTTATTTCATTTCCAAATAGGTATTTGCAACCTTCTAGAAATAAATGCTATAAAATTATTATTTATTGCTATCAATAATAACAAAAGTTATATAGGGGTCTTTGACATTTACAATAATACACAGAGAGCTTTGACATTTAATAGAATACTTTCACATAAAATATATAACATTTTGTGAAATATGTTTTATTCTAATAATGATGTTCTTTTCAGAGGCAGATAGTAATTATATATTTAAATATATAGCTATGTAGACAGTACAAACACATATACACTCACACTCAGTTTCATATAATTTTTAAAAATTTCCCAGGAGTTAGCAATAGTTGTCATATTTCCTATGTATTAGTTGTTTCTATTATTTTGAAATAATAATTATATCTAATATTCATATAGCATTGTTATATGCCAAGCTCTCATATAACCCTCATAGTAACCTATTAGGTAGTAAGTACATACTATGATTGTCTCTATTTTCAGATGAAGAAACTGAGGCACAGAGAGGTTAAGCAACCTGCCCAAAGTTACACAGCTATTAAGTGAGCAAGCTAGGATATGAACTGTCTGTCTGAATCCAAAGCCTAGAATTTGGAGCTGGAAGACATGGATTTGAATCCCAGTTCCACCACTTTCCATCTTCAGTTTTCTCCTCTGTAATTGGGAATGATGATAACATCCACCTCACAGGATTTTAAGGGACAATATCTAATAAAGTATGTGAAAACACTTTGAAAACTGGAAATGGTACATATGCTATGATGACTAATATATGTGTATATTTATTTATACACACTATGACTATAAAGTAATAAACCTGGTTTTGTGTAAGTTTTCTTACACATTTTTAAAGACACATTAGAATCTATTATTCTGTGCATATGTTGTAAGTTTTAAAATATGTATTATATAAGAGACTTAGTGTTACCAGCTTTTGTTTGTATCACTTTGTGTAAATAAACATGAAAATATTCGAAGACTTTTTTTTGGAAAATGTACTTAAATTTTGACCTGTTCTATTCATATAATGGTATATGTACACATACATATATATGTACTATGTTATACTGATGCTATACATCTCAGGTAATAATACACATATTTGTGTAGCTCATAATATACCTGTATGTGTGTGGATGTATGAGTATTTCTTTGTTAAAGATAAAATAAAAGAGCTGATGTCTTAATAAAATGAATTAAATTTGAGTGAAAGACTTTTCCCTTTATAGTCATTAAATTGTAATCTGAGTGAATTTAAAAGAATATTTATTCAGCAAATGAATAATAAAACCTGTTTAATTTATATAAAATAGAGGAAGAGTTCTCTGAGTAATTGGATGAGTATATTGAAATATGACAATGGTATGAAAGGAAGTCTACTTTTAACATTCTAATACAAAAGGTGACAAAAATTAGGCAAATTAGAATGTGCAATGGTAGAGGGCTTCTTTTGATGAATGCATATAAATGGTTTGTAATTATGGTGCCAAATTTCAGGATTGCCAGTGTGTTTACCTTTGTTTAGTTAATTGTCTGGAAATTATTTTTATTTAATAGACTTCTAATCTCTGTCTAATTTTTCAGATTTCACATTAAATAAATATTGTACATATGAGATTTTAGTGATTGTGAGATTATTAAATCACCTAGCAATAATGGAAAGTCAGTTTGTATGTCTATTTGTTAATAATTAGAATCAAAGGGTCTTTTTAACTGAAATTAGCAAATGAATGACCCCACATTAGAACTACAAGTCAAATTAATACATTTCTTAATATTTCTTTTTTTTTAAGATTTTATTTATTTTTTAGAGAGGGGAAGGGAGGGAGAAAGAGAGGGAGAGAAACATCAATGTGTGGTTGCCTCTTGAACACTCCCTACTGGGGACTGGCCTGCAAGCCAGGCATGTGCCCTGACTGGGAATGGGACCGGCAACCCTTTGATTTGCAGGCTAGCACTCAATCCATTGAGCCACACCAACCAGGGCACATTTCTTAATAATTCTTAATGGAGCCTTTCTACTTCAGATTTAGGACTTTAGTTCACTGATATATGAAATATCTTTGAAAAAATATTCACACATCTATTATAGAAGTCAGGAAATTCTCTTTTAAATTCCCCAGAAAGCCAATGCTGGCTAATAAAATTAATTCATTGCTCTAGAATTAATATAAGTCAACATTGGGTAAGTCTATGATATAATATTTACTCCTATTTTCATGCTTCATTTTACCCTTAGGGTTATTACTTTTTTTTGTAAATTAACTTTCCAGGAGTTGCTCTATGAACTACAGAAATTTCTGGAAACTGAAAAAGGCGAATTAATTTTGGAAGTTCCAAACCCACCTCCCAAGAAAATTCGACTACAAGAATTAGAAGACGGGATTGATAATCTGAGTCAAAATGGAGAGGGAAGGGTCTCCAGTATTGAAGATGGAAACATTGCTTCCAAGACCTCAAATTTGAATGTATGCAATGTATGCCTTGGAATTCTTCAAGAATTCTGTGAAAAAGAGTTCATTAAAAAGGTAAATAATTTATCTTTTGTTATTATATGATCAATTATACAGGGTTTTTCAGCTTAAAGACCTAGAATTCTTGTATCTACAGGAACAATGCTATTCATTTCAACTTGTTTTACACCAATGGATTATTGAAACATTTTCTTTATTTTTAAAAATGAAAACCTTTTTATCTCAAATTACCTTTTTATCAACATGATACCTGAAAATTAATGAAATACATATTCATTCATCTATTTCAGTCATGAGTGCTATTCAGTTGAAATATATATAGCAGCTTTCCTTTTGCTACTTAGAAGAAGTAGAAAGTTACAGGAAAGTTCTTTCGTAGTCATACCTATTAATGTCTAGAAAAGACACGAATTACAGCTTTGTGGGAGGAACATGTTTAAATGTGGTATTGCCTCTTAAAATCTTTCTTAAATTATGGGATAACCTAAAAGAAAACTGTTTTGACATTCAACAGATTGTTCTGCAGGTGAGTCCTGGCTGTTTTGGTGATGTGAATCTTCAGGGTCATGGTTAGCAAATATTTAATTTCAGGATGTTTATGAGAGTTTCCTACTCAAAGGGGAAAGTTGGAACATTTTGCAGTGTCATCTCCTGGGCCAAAGGTTTATGTGATGAAGATTGTTATAAAATTTTTATCAATTCCTGGGAATTTACATAATACATTCTTATGTGTAAAAGAATAATTTTTATATGATGACTTTTTAGGTGTGCCAAAAGGTTGAGGCCTCTGGATTTGAATTCACCAACTTGGTATTTTCAGTCTCCTTCCCACCACAGCTATCTGTAAGAGAGGTAAGTTTGTTTACATGCTTAAAGCTACATGTGTAATGCCTGCTAGAAGTTTCTCAAAAAATACAAATGTAACGCTATTCCTAACCATATTATATGTTTTACATTCTGTTTACTTATTGAGTGATTGAAAGCATTACATTATAGCTGTTTAATAATATTGAATGAATGCATGAAAAATGGAGTTATTAGTTCAGATAAGTGTATTTATCACAGGACTGCCATCTTTTTAAAAGGTCCTCATTCAATAGAAGACATTCATTGAAGATTAACTCTGTGTGGTCAGAGATCTTTCTCTGAGAATTGACCAGGAATCCAGAGGCTTAAGTGAGGGAGTCGGGGAAGCACCAAGTACACATTTTATAATGGTCCTAGGATAGAGATATTTCAATTATGGTCAACCTTCTTATTTTCTAGAGTATAATATAAAACAATGGCACTTCTTTTAGTCATTGGTAGAAAAGGGAATAGCCTTATGTTTATTTTACAATAACATTTTCCTTTGTTAGTAAAAAAATAGTCATTACTATAACATTTTTGTGTGTCAAAACTGACATGAAAACATAAAACTTTTTGTCAATACTGTTACATGAAGTATAAGGAGAATGGCCTTGGTAATCTCGAATTACAATGAGTTCTAAACATATCTACTTATTTTTATGTATAAGGTATCTTTTCATTAGGAATCCCTAAACATCACCAGAACACTATGTCTTATGCCATCGCTTTCTTTGGGTAAGCATGTTCATTAGTCCCCAAAAGGCTGAAAATTGATTTAAAACTTGTTGAATGATAGATAAGAGATAAGAAGTGAAAAAGAATAGATGTTTTTAAGTAGTACCTCTGTTGAGGCCTAGATAACTAAGCAAATGGAAGAGTAAAGGGGAGGATATATTGAGGTTTCTAAACACAAAGTCATTTTCTAGTCAATCATCAAAGCATTTCTCACTGATAGGTCATCTATTAGGGTCCAATGTTCACAGAGAGAAACACACTTCTAAAAGCTAAGTGACTCACAAAAAGTTTCAGTGTTTGAGGAACAAAAATTGGAATAAGAAGCACAGTTGATTCTTGAAAAACAAAGGTTTGAACTGTGCAGATCTACTTATATACAATTTTTTTTGAGTAAATATTGTAAAACTATTTTCTCTTTATGGTTTTCTTAATATCTTTTCTTTAGCTTACTTCATAGTAAGAATACAATATATAATATACATATAACATACAAAATGTATTAATCAACTGTTTATATTATTGGTAGGGCTTCTGGTAAACAGTAGGCTATTAGTAATGTTTTTGGGGAGTCAGAAGCTACCCACAGATTTTTGACTATGGGAGGACGGGGTGCCCTTTTTACCCCTGCTTTGTTCAAGTGATGATTGTATATTTTCCAAGTGTGGTTATATATCTTAGCACAAAACTCCTTTCAAAGTTTATATCTTTTACATTAAAATTTGTGTTGTCCATATGTATCACTTATGTGATGATATTAACAATGTTAATTTAATATTTATTGAATACTTATGGAGTATTTATATTTCATATCAGACACAGGAGATGCCATTTTACAAAACAGAATCATTCTGCTTAAACTCTACTTTTTGTAACTGACTTTAGTCACTAAACTATTTAGCAGAAATATGTGACTTATTCCTATTATGGGGGAATTAATACTTCCCAGAGGTTAGTGTGTTAAGTAATTTATTGTTTTCCTTTTTGTCAATAAGTAGTATATTTTCACCCATTTATTTCTTAAGAATAATAATTATTCAAAAAGTATGCAGTTTTATATACAGTATACTATTTTCACAACCTAGATTTCTCGCACAAATTGTACTTAAGTTTCACTTCCTGATTTTCTTTTATTATGTTTTGTAACTATTGTTATCTTTTGTTACTTCTTTGGTGTTGAGATATGTTATGGGCCAGACTCAATATAAATTGCTTTTCAAACCAGTAACTTACTTGTTACACTTCCCAATGTAAATAAATTACACAACTTCAGACTAGTCTTGCATTTTGAATATAAATTTTCTAACTTCATTAGTGACATGTTTCTTCTACAGTGTGGTTTTCTATTTAGATCTTGTAAAACTTAAAAACTTATTTGTCTGTGTGTAGAATAAACATTAATATACATGGAATTGATTTGTACTAATTATCTCATAATTCAGAGTGGAATATACAATTGTGTCAATTTTTCCCACTTCTGTTGAAAATTTTGATCCAAGATATATTAATTGAAAGCAAATAGTTTTTTTAATAACATGGTAGTGTTTGTTATATTCTTGCTTACAAAAGAACCAAGAAAACGGATGACCTCAAGTAAAGGATTTTTAAAGATCAAGCTATTCAATTTGTTTTAATCTCTACATTCCTGGCCCTTCCCATCCCTTTCTGCCTACAGCCGTAGTTTTTATTTATCATCATCCTAAAAGTGCTAATTTAAAAGCTTAGAAAGAAAAGCTTGCAGTTAGTGTAATCATCATCACCTTTTGCTGAATTTGGGAAAATATGGGGGGAGGGAAGGAGTACATCTTCTGTGTGTGCTGTCCTAGGAACCAGCTGGTCTGGTCAGGAGAGTTTTAGACAATACTACTAAAGAGAAGAAAAACAAGTAGATTAACCAATGAAACTATGTTAGACGTAAAGTAAGACATGGTAAGCAGAATAAATGGAGGCAGTATCCAGGGATTCATAAAAGACAAGAATATGGAAGCTGGCTGGACATAATTCTTAGAAGTTTCAATACCTTAAATAACAGCATTTGAATGACAAAATACAGTTGAGTTGATAAGGGAGAGGAATAAATATCTCATGACTGCCTTGGTGGCGTTCTGGATTTGGGTTTACCATTTGGGTGTAACAATAGAAGGATGTCTTCACTATAGACTCAGATATCTCAAAGAGAGAGAGAGAATAGTTTGATACGACAAGAAATTATACCTGGACTGAGAATCTGCAAGCAGAAATGATGTTAGACACTGTCTAGAGTAGAATTTAGAACAAGAGGGAGCCCTGACTGGTGTGGCTCAGTTGGTTGGGCTTCATCCAGTAAAGCCAAAGTCACTGGTTCAATTCCTGGTCAGGGCACACACCTGGGTTGCAGGTTCAGCCCTCCGTCAGGGCCTATACAAGAGGCAACCGAGAGAGGTGACCAGTTGATGTTTCTCTCCCTTTCTTTCTTCCTCCCTTCTCCTTCTCTAAAAATAAATAAATAAGATCTTTTTAAAAATGAATAAAATGAGAGAAATGGGACAGATACAGAAGTGGAAGTGTGCTGTCTGCCCCTTGGCCAAAGGAAGAGGTGATTTGTTGCACACATAAATTAGTCACAAAGGTTAATGTACACAGTAGCAGGAGGGAGTCCTGGTGTTTAGGCACTTGATGGAAATCACATCTGGTTAAAAGCACATTTCTGACAGCTTTTGAATTGGAACAGTTTCCTCTCCTAAAGTAGTGGTTCTCAAACTTTAGAATACATAGGACTCATGTTGGAGAGTGTCTCAGGCCCCATCTGCAGGTGTTCTGATGCAGCAGGTCAGTGGAACCATGAATTTGTATTTCTAACAAGTTCATAGGTGATGTTGGTGTTGTTGGCACAAAGACCGCACTTTGAGAACTACTGTCCTAAAGACTGATGGCAGAACTAATATAGTCCTAAATGGCAATGAACAACCTTTTAAGATTTGTATTTCTGATAGGAAGGGAGAAATAGGCATAATTAGAACATATCCTAGCCTTTTGGTAGATGGCTTTCAAGTAGTCCAAAGGAAAGGCAGTTGAAGAAAAATGGCATAGGAATCTGGGCTGGAAGATAAAGGAAAATGTTTGAGAGTTGCAGAGGAAGTGCAATTGAGACTTTAATTAAAACCAATTTATCCCAACCAATAAAAAAGTTGAGGGACAAAAATGAATAGGATAAAATGAGGAATCCTTTCCTCCCTTCCCACCCCCTTTCTATATGTATATTTAATTTGTGTGTGTGTGTGTGTGTGTGTATATATATATATATACATATATATATATATATGACTTCTTGTTTTGTAAAATTTCAAAATAGTAAGATAGCCTAACAACTCTCTATGTTTCTAAGTATATGTTATCCAACTCTAAAAGTTAAATGGTTTGGCAACCTGAGATCAGTTTCAAAAAAAAAGAGAGGAAAACTTAAGTCAAATTAGTGCAAATGTAAGCAGGAGGTTTAGATCTGTAAGACCAGCAACTAGAAAATAAAATTTCCAATGAGTAGGGTCTTGCAAGAATCTAAGGAAGACTTGGGGTACTTGGAGTTATATTTAGATCAAGAAAGAGATGAAAAGGGGAATTGATCTGCTATTTGGTACTGATGGTGTACTGCCGATGGATAATGTAGAGAAAGCAGAACTTTGTAAATCCCATTTTACTTCTGTTCTTTCTCTCAATAAAAATCATTTTCATCTGAAAAGGGTAGAATGATCATTGGTATGGAAGAATGAAAGCTCCACATGGTGAAGCTTCTCAAAATGGGTTCAGGAATTCCAGCCTGGATGAATTACATTCCAAGATAGATTCAGAAAGAACTTACTGCTGTCTATGATCCTTGATAGCTTTTAAAAGGTACATTTTCCAAATGACTGGAGACAGGTTAGGGCAGTTCCAATTTTCCAAAGGTTAAGAAAAATTGGTTCTGTTAAGTACCAACTCATGAGCTTGACCCTAAAACCCTGGCAAGATTCTAGGTCCGGAACTAAAGAATACCTTGTGGGCACTGAGAATAAGGCAATCTGGATTGTCAACACACCAAACAGGTTTGCTAAGAACAAATTATGTCTGCCATATTTCTTCCATTTACAGGTAGCAGGACTGGTGGAGCAGAGAAATGTAGTAGCACCTGTGTGACTGGAATTCAGCTAGACTAGGTTTCTTTCTCATGATAACTTCCTGAAAGTGGCAGGAACATGAGCAGGGTGTGAAGACAATCGGGTGGATTTTGCCTGGCTGGCCATGCCCAAAAGGAGCTGATTAATGATTGGTATGGAACTAGACAGTGTTTCTCCAAATGTGCTCTGAAACCTACTTGGGGAAAGATTTTGATTGCTGGGCCTTGTCTCAGACCTCCTAAATCAGAATCTCTGGAGATGGGGCATATAGAAACCCCTCAGCAGTCTGCGTGCATGTTGAAATTTAAGAATCATGGAACTTTAGACAGATTTCTGAAGTGTTGCAGGACACTTTTCATACCTTGTCCTGTTGATGATTTCTGTCCATGATGCAATGGGACCACTCACTGCAAGTGTGCATGACAGGAGTTGAGTGCATAGCAAATAGGCCGAGTGTTTGACTTGAGGTCCAAAAAGATCTCAAGAATAGGGAACACCTAACAAAATGAATTGAACAGAAATAAACATAAGGGTTTAGAAAACTGCCAAGTAAAGGATAAGCAGGAGTGGGCTTAAAAACTGTGTTTATAGACAAGGCTATGGGTTTTAGTTAATAGCCCGATAAGAATTAGAGGTGTCATGTAGATAATCTCTTTGGATTTTAGCCTAGATTTTAGGAGTACAGTATCTGGAAATATGAAGGTGACAATCCTGTTTAACTCAGAGCTGGCCATTCATGGAGTGCCATATTCAGATGGAAGATTCTACTTTTGGAGGGACAAGGACAAATGGGAGAGCATTTTGTGGTAGCCTCAGGAATTTGTGAATGTTACTTTATGTGAAAATTTAAAAAGGGATTCATGGATGTAATTAAGATTAAGGGTCCTGAGATGGAGAGATTATCCTGAATTATCTAGATGGATTCAATCTAATCAAATGAGTCCTTAAAAGTACCCTTCCTGGCTGGGGTCAGGGTCAGAGGAAGATGTGATTGTGGAAGAATGGTCAGGGAGACACAATGATGCTCACTTTGAAGATAGTGGAAGGGGGCCATGAGTCAAGGAATGTGGGTAGCCTCTAGAAGCTAGAACAGGCAAGGAAATGGGTTCTGTCAGCCTACAACCTCCAGAAAGGAACATAGTCCTGTTGACATTGTGATTTTAGCCCAGTGAGACCCATGTTGGACTTGTGACCTACCTATAAGGTAATAAATTTGTGTTGTTTTACCCCACTAAGTTTACAGTAAGTTATAGCAGCAATTAAAAAAATGAATGCACATTCAGAGGAGTGCATTTAGAACGGTGGGGCATCTGAAACCTGGTCATAGGAGCCACTGGAGGGAACTTGGGTTTACGATTTAGTGGAAGTAAGTTGCTCTATTTAAATATTTGAGGGGTCTTCTGCTGCAGAGAGAGGATCAGAAGGGAAATAGTTTTCAGCTATAAGGAATTATCCATAACAGGATAAACTGTTTTCAGGGCTAGTGAGTTTTCTATCACCAGAATGTTTAAGCCCAAGCTGGGTAACTACTTGGCAGATACATAGAGGGGTGTGTATCATGTAGTTGGTTAGACTAGAGACTTTATGTAGCCTTTTCACTCTGAGATTCTGTATAGTTTTAAGAAAACTATATATTTATTATAGTAGTTATTTTTGTTACCTTATATTCATGATTGCTTCCTCTACACCACATTAAGTTACTGCCTCACTAAAATTACCGTAGAATAAATGACCCAGACTTGTGCTAATATTAGGCTAAACTTCCATTTGTGTGAAAAGAACATTCCATTAAGTCCTTCAAACAACAACAACAAAAAATATTTTAAAGGCCTATTAATTCTTTTAGGTTTGTCTTTACTAGTGAAGTCCAGTAGAGGGCAACATGGTACTATTAGTTCGGCTTATTGGTCCCTCCTCAGGGAGAGTATGTGGGAGTTTGCAGGCTGTAGCGACTTTAAATGCATATAGTGTCTCAAATTTTACTTTGGTTGTATGAAACACCTACTTCTGATACGCAACTGATATGGTTGGTGTCTTATTTGTCAGGTCAAACCTTTTTTCCTTTCATTTGCTATACTTCATATCTCTATGTTTTACACTAAATACCATAATTATACAAAACCCCAGAAAAGTTGCCAAAAATAAAAACAGTACCATTTCTATGGTAACAGTTTATAGTTACAGAGTTGTTTTTTCTTAAATTATGACAAATGGGTATTCAAAAGACTTAGGATTTTCACTTAAATCTGTAGGTTCTTAATCAGTCTGGGATCATTATCTTATTAAGAATCTAAAGAAAGCAATATAACCCTTGTCCTAAAAATGCACATATTAAAAAACTTTACATGTGCTTATAGGGGGACTTTTAAATTCCTAGCCATTAATCTAGGATTTTTCTTAATTGGATATTCCAGTAATTTTACCCCTTTGTAATTGATTGAAGCGATTACTTTTTCTAAAGGGCAATGTTTTTTTCTAATCATGTTTAGCTCACAGAACAGGATATGATGAAATTGCTTTGACTTCCAGTACAGAGAGCTACACTTTTCAAGTTCATACCGTGTGTAGAGACCTGAGCTGGCTGTCTTTATTCGTCAACCCGACTCTCCAATTTAGCATGTTCATTTTCTGCATTTTTGTTATTTTTCATGACTCAGTTTTCATTTTGTGTGACAAGCACTGTGCCTAAATCAGTTTTTGTTTTCTCTAACCCACCATTTAAGACCAACTCAAGTTCACTTCAATAGACAAACTTTTTCTGAGTGTACTAGGGAATTTTCAAAATTTGTAGCCTGATTTTTGGTTAGGTTGGTTGGCTAGAACTTGCTTCAAACCCTAAATAGTCCAAAAAAATATGCAAAACATATTTTCACAAAGTGTTGCAAGGCACTGAAAATCAAGCACAATTAAGAGCTCACTGTCTCTGTCTTTCAAAGATCCTTTACTAGATACTTCATGAATGGGTTGTGGGGGATAGTAACCTTGCTAATGTTTTAGATATACAAGCTACAACCTTTAAAACCCTTTGGAGGAAATGGAGAAGTTCAAACCTATCTTCCTAATGAAAAGTAACTCTAATAACATGCCCCTGTGGGTACACCAGTGTATGAAAGTCTGCTTATTAGAATCACAGAATCATAGATCAGTAGAAAAACCTTGGTGATCATGTAGAACAAGCTTCCCAGCTTTTTATGACACTCAGTGAAAAATGGTGATATGTTAGAACTCTGGCTACGCCACTAACTAACCTGGATGTAAATCTATTCGTATCTATTGAAAATCTCTGATAAAGAGTCCAGGAGTTCCCAACCTTTGTATGTAAGGTGATTCCATTTTAATCTCTGAAGGTTAAATGGATCCCCAATAGCCATGAATTGGATAGAAGACATGCTCGGATGATTTTTTGCAACCTCACAGATATTGGGGTCACTTCACTAATCATCTAACTTGTGGTCATTTGAAAAGGAGAAAACCGAAACGGCAAATGTGTCACATTTACTGGAATTGGGGGGTGCCCCCCTACTTCACACTGTTTGAAAATTTTTTAAACCATACCATTTCTTCATCTCTTATTATATGTGTGTTTTATTTACGTAATTACTTTGGCTGTATGAACATTGCCTTTTCTTAACTGCTGCACTTATTAAGCCATACACTTAAGAACATAACTAGGGATTAAGGGACATCAGAGTGATGAATCCAGGCAGAGCTGCTATATCGGAGGAACATAGAACCAGACATGAGAGCAGGTTCAGGATTCTGTTTCTTGATACACAACTGGAACATATGTTCCAAGGGAGAACCGATGAGTGACATGCAATTAGTCAAGGTCTGTATGGAACCCAAGTCCTGGTGAGGATGGGTAACCCCAAGTCCACCTGTCAAAGAGTCAGAGCAGGTATTGAAGAGCTTTAATACCCCATTATTAGCGGTATAGGCTCAAGGAGTCCACCGTTTAAAAGAAGAACCAATTCCTGAGATCACTGAGGTATGCAGCGAAAGGAAGGAGTCACATTTCTGGGAGTGAGCTGCCATAGTGAAGCAGGACAAGAAGCAAGGCTGATTTTAAAAGACCACCACAATAGTACATGTATTGAATTCAGGAGTGCAGTTGGCAAGGTATTCAGACCTGTTTAAATATTTCAAGGTGTGTATATTTACTTTGTAGGTTTATTTTTCTTTCTTGGCCTGAAGCAGGTAAATACGGGTGGAAGCAGCAAGAAGAAAGAGGTCGCTGTGGCTAATCCACCAGTGTTGGTAGTGAAGAGGTAGTAGGGTGTGTTAAAAATATCAGGTAGCCTTAAAATTTTGAAGGTTTTTTTTAGTTTATATGGTCTTATTCTTGTGAATTGTCCCATTTTACCTCTTTAAAATTTACAGTAAGAAATGGCAATATAACAATTAATAGAAATACAAGATGAAGCCAATCCTTCTTCTTCAAAACCATTTTCTTATCAAATGCACCATATTATCACATTGCTAGTTACCAACTGTTGAGCTCCTTAAGAAACTTTTTTTTTTTGTTAATTTTTAGGACTGTGTGGCTTACTTAGTAGACTAAGTTTAAGAAAAAGGGAACTTCTAATTTAGACTCTACCTGTTTCAGATTTGGGTTTCTCTTGTTACATGAAGTCATCTCAACTATCCTTTTTTTCTGATACCACTACTGTGTTTTAGACTTAGAAAATTTGACCTATTAAGTTATTACTGTTTTTGAAAAATCATTCATGATAGCAAAATTACATATATCTAAAAATATGTGTGTATATATATATGTACATGTGTATAAAATGATCGTTTATATGTAATACATGTATGTGTATACAGAATGATGGTTTATGTGTGACATAGCCTTACCACCACAATGTGTACTTATGCTTCAGGAGCCGCAAGCCGAAACCCCTTCCTTAGTAAAGTAAGGTGTAGGAGCTGCCACGATTTATTGATGAGTATTTGTACGACAGTATGCTGCACGTGATCTCTCATTTAATCATAACAGTCCCTTGAAGAAGGTGGTGTTATTATCTCTGTTTTACAGATGATGAAATTGAAACTCAAGGCCACATTGCTATAAATAACCGAGCTAGGATTTAAAAGCTCATCAATCCAACCCCAAAGTTTTTATTGCTAAGCCCTACTGCCTACCAACATTGTGATTTGGTTAGACCAAAAGTGGGCTATTGTGTTTCTTTGCTCATAGGGGAGACATAGCCTTGGTTTTGACCTTCAGATGTGTTTTGTTTCTTCAAATGGTGCATCTTCAAAGTTAGGGGAAGAATCCTTAGTAAAAAAAAAAGGTATGAAAGCTCTTATAATATTTTAACAAGAGTCATAATTTAACAAGCATGTTGATAAGCCACCAGTTTATTTGGTGATTCTCTAACACTATAATTTTGAAAATAAAATTAAAATTACATTTTTAAGCACTTTGCCACCACATTTGTGTTCATGTTTTGTTATCAGATGATTGGAATAGGTGTAGAAGAGGCTTTGGATTAAGTATCTTATTACAGTGGATATCTTAAAATAGAGGAATTTCCAGTCGTTTTTATAAGGAGCTACTTTTGATTTTCTTTTGATGTTAGGAGGATTGGAATGCATGTGTGATAATGAATTATGATGTTAAAAATCCCTTAATAATTGGAGGCAGGAGTGCCAGATAGCCTTTCAGCCAATGTCCTTTTGTTGTGTCTGTGTCCAAATGTCCCAGAATAGGGCAGGTGACACCTGAAGTCAGACAAATCTGACTTCATTTTTGACTCATCAGAAACTTCCTTCTTGAGAAATAGGACTAGTACTTTCTTCCCTTTCCCTTAAGAAAAGGGAAAGATAAATGAAATCATTTTAGACCAGGTTTGTCAATTAGTATTGTTGATTAATGGTAGTAGTACATCTGCTCCTGCTTCTGTTTTATAAATTAGGTTGTATTCTTAAAATATTGAAAGGTATCGCCCTGGCGGGTGTAGCTCAGTGGATTGAGCACGGGCTGCGAACCAGGCATCGCAGGTTCAATTCCCGGTCAGGGCACATGCCTAGGTTGCGGGCCATGTCCCCCAGCAACCGCACATTGATGTTTCTCTCTCTCTCTCTCTCTCTCTCTCCCCCCCTTCCCTCTCTAAAAATAAATAAATAAAATCTTTAAAAAATATATTGAAAGGTATCTTTATGAATTTTTAAATTAAATCTAATCTGTTTTTCTTCACTGATATTAATACAAGATCAATACTAGTGGAATCTATTTTCTAGAATGGATATCAGTCAAGGCCCATTTGGAAATGTTTATCTGAGAAACTTTTTTCTAAAAAAAACTAAGTATCTTTCTCCTTGTCATTATTTCGATTATGTAAAAGTATCCATTTTTTAATGAGATAAATATTTTTCAACCAATTTGGACTCTTTACTTATTCATAAAACCATAGTTGAACACTGGATTGTCACTTCACAGTACTAATTCCTTTCTACTGCTTGTAGCTTTTGGTTTAATAATTAGTGGGTCAGAGGTCAGCTGGGTATAGGGCAGTCTCTACAGCCTTGGAGAGAGTGCTCAGAGTAGGTGCTGACAGAAGGAAGAGGGTGAGTTTTTTATTTAAAAGAATAGATATACACACATACAGGGGTAGACAAAAGTAGGTTTATTGATGAGAATGTGTGAAAGTTATTCTTGTGTTATTAATTATTGTATTTTCCATAAGAACAAATGAGTCATATTATTTTTGTAATACAGAGTATGGCAGATGTAATACCTGCTTGACTGTGATTGCTAGGGTAGTAATATGGGTATAATAATTTATAGTTTTAATTTGAACATTTCACCTAAAATGTCAGTGGTGTGCTTGAGTGTGCTATTGTTATGTTGAAGAATTACATCCTGATGATTTGTAATAAAAGATTTTGTAATAAAAAAGGGCATTATTTGTGCTGGACCCTGTATATTATATTAAAAGCTATTCATATAGTACTTTGAAATGTTGAGATGATTTAAACTCTTGATTCTTTTTTCTGGTGGAATCACAGTTTACCTCTGAAGTGGTTGTTTAAATGTTACTGTGAGTATGTAGGCAAAGATAATATGAGGGGATCTGACTTGGGTGGGGAAAAATAGAATAGATTTTATTTAAATGTGGATTGAAGCATACAAAAGGAAATAATGAAATTGCAAAGGTATCAACATGGGTAGCTGTTTAATTATGTTAAGAATCATAATATAAAATGATTTCTATTTAGAATTCAGTTCAGATCTAGAATTTAAATTTTCTGTGAAGCGAGGGTATTATCATGTGTATTGACCATACAACATTCATATGGTATTATCACTATAATTTCATATCAGAAACCATGAGACAGTGATTTTAGTAAGAATTGGGATCCTACTTCTGAATGCGTCACAGAAATCCTCTTCCTGTTAAGGAAGTGAGCGTGTTTACGTAAGCCCTATTGGGCGAATCAGTCACAAGGCAGAATACTGGATTGGCATTCCAAAAGTTTGGGGTTTTTTTGTTTGTTTGTTTTTTTATGTAGACATGTATTCAAGGCACTTCTACATGATAACATTTTTATTCATGATGTAACCCAAGTTATACAAATCTTACAAAAAAGTCTTATTTTTCAAATAAGATTTAAGATGCCCCACATGTGCTTTCTTTATATTATATATATGAACACAAAATTTACTACTTTAACAATTTAAAGTGTACAAATCAGCGACATTAAGTACAATGTCGTGCAACCATCATTGCTATCTAGTTCTAGAAATTTTCTGTCGTCCCAAATGAAAACCCTATACCCATGGTCTTGGGAACGAAGAGTTTATTTGAACCAAACTGATGACATAGGCTGGGGAGCAAGATCTCAAATTACCCCCCACACGTGTCCTCTGAAGAACTTCGATCACATTCACTGCAGGTGTAGTGCAGTGCATCAGGGAATGTTCAGGTAGCACAGAGACGCTTTTTTCCCGAGCTTGTGATAATTGTTAAGTGGTTAGCTTGTTGGACTTCTTAAAGTCTTATTTTCATTTGCTTAGTCAGTCTTTCATATTCCTCAGTTTTTGCAGAATTGCCCTGTAGAAAACACAGATTGCTCAATGGGAGTTCTTGCAGTCGAAATCTATCTTAGAATATAAGTATTTCCATTTTCTTTTTAATAAGTTTCTATTTTTATATTCACCAGCAGTTAACTCCTTCCTTCTCCTCAAAGGTAGCCATTGTCTTTGCTTCTAGAACTAGAGTTTAAATGGACCTGACTTTGAACTTTGTATAAAATGGAACCATAACATTATATATCTTTTGTGTCTGGCTTCTTTTACTACATATTAGTTTTGAAAGATTCATCTACATTACTTTGTGGAACTGTAATTTGTTTGTTTTCGTTGCTGAAGAGTATTCAGTTGCATGAATATACTGCAGTTTATTCAGTACTACTGCTAATGAATATTAAGGTCATTTCTGGTTTTTGGCTACTTTCAACAGTGAAACCATAAACATTCTTGTAGTTGTATTCTAGTGCATGTGTGCAGGAGTTTATCCACATATGAGTGGAATTGCTGAGTCATAAGGAATACATTTCTCTGACTCCACTAAATCATGCTAAATTATTTTCCAAAGTGATTTTACCAGTTGACATTTTCACCAACAGTGTATGAAAGTTAAAGTTACTCTGTATCATTACTGACTTATAGTATTGAAAATCTTTTTAATTCTAGTATTTCAGTGGGTATTAATGGTATCTCATTGTATGAGTGTACTTTAACTTTATGAGTTATAATTAAGAAAAATAAACTGCACCATTTTAAAGGATACATTTTATTGAGATTTGACAGGCGGATATACCTGAGTAACCATCCCCACAATCCAGACTTAGAACACTTTCATTACCTCCAAAGTTTTCTTGTGCCAGTTGCAGGACTTTCACTTGCAGCTCTAACCAGCTACTAATCTGCTTTTAGGTATAGATTAATTTGAATTTTTTAAAAGAATTTCATATAAATGAAATCACATATTATGTATTCTCTTGTTCTAGCTTCTTTGACACAGCATGATGGTTTTGAGATTCATCCATATTGTTGTGTATATCAGTAACTAATTCGTTCTTATTGCTTAATAGAGTCCCATTATATGAATATAATATAATTTGTTTAGCCATTTCATCAACTGATGGACATATGTGTTGTCCTAGTTTTGGGCTACTATGAATAAAGCTGGTGTGAACTTCTGTGTACAGTTCTTTTGTGTGGATATATGTTTTTACTTTTCTTGGGTAAGTTTTTACTACCTTGGAGTATAATGCCTAGGTCATAGGGCAGGTATATGTTTAACCTTATGAGAAACTGCCAAAGTTTTCCTAAGTGGAATTATCAGTTTAAATTTATATTCCACCAGTAGTATGTAAGTGTTCCAGTTGCTTCACATCCTTGCCAACACTTGGTATTGTCATTCTCTTTCATTTGAGCCATTCTAGTGAGTACATAGAGGTTGTATGTTTATTTTCCTGATGACTAATGATGTTGAGCATTTTTTCATGTGCTTACTTGCCATTCATTTATCTTTGTGAAGTGTCTTTACATTTGACTTTGTCAAACCAAATGTTTTTCCTATTTAAAAAAAAATTGGGTTGTCTTCCTTTCATTGAGTTGTAGGAACCCTTAATATATTCCAAATACAAATCCTTATTATGTATATGTATTGCAAGTATTTCTTTTGCATACTGTGACTTGCTCTTTAAATTCCTAATCATATCTGTCAAAGATGAGAAATTTTTACTTTTGATAGCATCCAATTCATTAGCTTTTTATTCTTATGGTTGATGTTACTTGTGTTCTAGCTAACAAATCTTTATCCGTTTTATTGATCCTTTAACTATATTTCAGCTCTATTCTGTCTTTCCTCTCCTCTTGAGATTTTAATTACACGTTAGACCTTTCAGGGAATCTCTTATGACTCTTTCTTCCTCCCTCTCTCTTTTCCTCCCTTTTTTTTTCTTTTTTGTAATATTTCACCCTTTTGAATCTCTTGTATCATTTTGGGTCTTGTCTTCTAACCTGTCCTTCAGTTCACTGATTCTCTTTTCAGCTATGTCTAAAATGTTGCTAAGCCTGTCTACTGAGTTTTTAATTGCTATTATTTTTGTATTTCCAGAACTTTCATTTTTTTAATGTATATAGTTTCTATAGATCATACCCTTCTCCCCCTAGCAATCACCCCACTGTTGAGACCATGTTTTAATTTCAATGTTTTTCTATTTTGTTTTTTACCTTTTGCCTATATTTATATGTATGTTAGAAAAATAGGATCTTATCCTTATTTGATAAACAATATTTTACCTTCCTGAGAATATTTGTTGTGCTATTAAAGTTTTTTCATTGTCTCTAATTTTTTAAAGTTGCTTTTATATGTTTATTTTGGTCTCTTCCGTGTGAGAAGATCTTAGCTGTCTGCTGATTCTTGGCTGGCCAGTCTTATTTAAGAGTACAAAATGAGAAGCAATTGAAAGCAGAGTGCATAAGTAGGGAGGGATGGTTGACTGGGAGTTTTACTGTGTCCATTGTCATTATCTTTGGGTCTTTCCTCTTGAGTAGGTTACATTCTTCGCAGAAGATGTAGTCTCCACTCCAGAGAACTGCCAAGATCTAGAAACTGATGTGAGAACAATAGTAGTCGGTGTAT
Organism: Tonatia bakeri; assembly: GCA_004024845.1. Taxonomy (NCBI): domain Eukaryota; kingdom Metazoa; phylum Chordata; class Mammalia; order Chiroptera; family Phyllostomidae; genus Tonatia; species Tonatia bakeri. The sequence continues at coordinate 123,463 of PVIA01000777.1, forward strand.
GTCGTGATTTTAGTGCCTGTCTTTATTCAGTGAAGTAAATGTCACTCATGACTTCCAATCAGAAGATCCCCTTTTTACCATCTCGAGCAAGAGGACTCTATAGTCTTTTACAGGAATTAGGGAGGGGCATTCACCTGACTGCGTGGAGTGGGGAGGGTGTTTAAGGATCTACCTCTTTTTCAAACAGATTTCAATCAGTCTTCCTTTTTTTGTTCCTCCTACTTCCAAATTTCTTTGTGTTGTTTATTCCTCAAACTTTTGCTGATTGTGGAGTATCTGTTTGCCCTGCCTCCAGGTTAGGATTCAGCATTTCTTGGAGGGGAGGTCTGCTAAGTCCTTTTGTACTCTTATTTGCCTTTCATCCTCCAGATCGTTGCTGTTCCCTACACTCTCACTGTCTCCATCCTGGTAGATTGTGCACTTTTAACAAGTCTCTTTACCATTGTTTAGATTAGAAAAAGTTCATCCCTGCATTTGATCTTCTCTCTTTACCCAGAAGTCCATCTACATTTGTTCACTTTTAAGATATGATTTTTGTATTTGTCTCATTTTAATTTTTATTATAGTTAAATTATTTTTATTTACTACATTTAACAAAATACCAAGACCAAATGTACTGTTCCTTTTATCTGTGAGGTTAGAAATCCTTTTTTTGTACTGTAACAGCCCTAATGGAAATCTGTCAGTTCAGTTTTTATTTTACAAAGTAATTATACAGAAGAATATGAAGAGAAAAATATGTGAAAAAATATTTACAGTAGGGTTTATATTCTTTTTTGGCACTTAATAGGATTTACACCCAGAAGGCCTGCTTTCTCCTTTGCACTCCCCAGCCACATGTCCTGAGCTCTTTAAGAACTACTGACATGTGGTCCATATGATGTTTGCAGATTTTAAGGGTATGTAACAGAAGAGTGGTAGATAGAAGAAAAGGTAGATAAAATTCATTATCCGTTAGATTCATGAGGTATTTAATAATTGTTTTTGATATCTCATAAACTTAGGCCTTTTTTTTTTTGTTTGGTTATTTTAGCTTCTACTTTTATATCATATTGTACAAATTAGTGGTGGTATATAACTCATCACACTGCCATTCTCTGGAAATTTACTTGAAATTTCCCTCACACCAAAGCTTTGTCATTAGATTTTGCTGTTATACAGCCTTCACCAAATTATTCTTAGGAATCTATGGTTCTTTTTTTCTTCTTTCTCTCTCACGGTGTCTACTTCTATCTCTTTTTCCCCATTTTTCTTTCTCCTCCCTCCTTTCCCTTTCCTTCTCTTCCTTCCTAGTACTATATCACAGTATTTTAATAAAGATATTGGCAGGATTTAAACGGGACAGGATTTAAGGTCCAAGGACCTCTGTCTCTCCTTTCCCCGGCATCTTACTACATTTTGTTTTTGGGCGTGTGGTTAGTTCTGTCTTGATCATTTGCCCTTATGTCTTGCATGACTGTTAACCAGCTTTCGTAGCTAGAAACTGACCCAATACAGATGCTATTCTATACTCCTATTCACAATAAAGTTTTTCAAATTTCTCCTTCCTTAAACATTTAGACTAAAACTAGAACTGAAAGTTTGGAAGGGTCAAGGCTTGAGGAAATCCCCTTTTGTTCATTGTGCTTCAAGAAGTAATTTAGTATATCTTTTGAATTATACACAGAGTCAGTATTATAAAAACAACAGTTAATATTTCTTTGGTAGGCTAGCTCATTTAAATATTTAATTATATAAGAAACAGCATTCTCCCTGTTTTACAGATAGGAATCAAGCACCAAAAAGGCACTTACCAGTAATTCTGCCAAATCACTTGCTGCTAAATAGGAAGAGAACTTGAACTTACTTCTTTTTATCTTGAAATCTGATGTTTTACCTAGGGTACTTTATGACCTCCTTGCCATTCCTGGTTCTGACTACTTACACAGGCCCTGGAGAGGAAAGGGGGTGACAGGCACGTTAAACCTTAATAGATCAGAGGTGTTTATCACTTATATGGGAAGATTTTGTTAGTTTTCAGTGCATGGCTTTGATAAATTTCAAAAAACTCAAATATAAATAGCTTGGCATATAACCTACTTTTCAAATTATAATAAAATTCATTAACTTGGAGAAAAAAAATTTTTTATAAACAAGATCAGGGCACATGGGGTGTGTGTGTGTACATTTTACAGCTTACAAAGCATTCTACTACCACAACACCTCTAAAGTTAGCTATTGTATTTTTGGGAAATGAGGTTTACATTCAAAGACATATGCAACTGTTCTGTTTGAATTGATTAAAATTTTGATACGTTTTTCCAGCTTGCCCCTCAAAAAGATGACACTGTTTTACAACAGTGTAGGGCAACCTCATACCCTTGTGCAAGTAGGAATTATAATTCTTTCATACTTTCTAACCAACATGCAGAAATTGTCTTGTTTTAATTTGCATTTACTTTATTTGCAAGGGAAGGTTCACATCTTTTTATATGTGTACTACCATTAGAGTTTCTTTTTATCTGGTTATTTGACTTTTTAAAATTGATTAGTAAGAATTCTTTGGACATAATGGTTATTCATCTTTTATATGTTTAATTTCTCCCAGCCTGTCACTTACCTTTGTCTGAAGGTCAAAGGTAAGTGACCTTTGTGAAGGTCATTCCACAAGCTTAAATTTCTAGTTTTTATGGAACTTTTCATCTAGGAACAAATTTCTCTGCATTTAAAGAGTTATTTGTTTAGGTCTTTCAATTGTATTGTAGTTTATAGCTCACATTTCATCAATTTATTCTGATATATTTTGGGATTTTTTGTTTTTAAGATGTTTTTGAGTTTTAATTGCAATTTGGTGGGATTTTTTTTTCATAACCTTTTCTGTTTTGTTATTAGGAAAGTAATTTGTGTATGTTTGTGTGTGCGATATTTATATTGCAATTGCCTAACTTACCAGTCTCCATTGTTAATGATAATGGGCTTTAGTTGATTATCTAGGTATGCATTTACCTTATTTGCAAATTTTTACTATATATATTTATTATATGTACATGTATGCAAATTCATGTACACATATGTATGTTTGTGTGTATCTTATCTCATAGAATTGACTAGGGCCTCCACAACGTGTTAGATAATAGTGGTGATGCCTCACTAATGGTGAACCTTCTGTGACCCTCACTAATAGGAGTGTTTCTAGAGCTTTAATATTAAGTATATTGTTAACTCTTTTTTTAATAGATATTCTTTATTCAAGGGAGCTTGTTCTTACTGCAAGTTTAATAAGTTTACAAAGGCAGAAATGGAGGAGAACAGGTAGTAAACTGAGATTTTAATGGAAGGACCGTGTATAATTATCTGCGTTTCCCTTAGAAACCATCCCATTTATCCAAAGAAGAACCCTCTGATCCCTTGTCCAAAGACGTACACACTTGACTGCCTGAGTGCCCAAGCAGGGTCGGGTAGGCGGTTGCAGGTCTCTTTCCAGACTGTAGACTCTCACCGAACCCTCCTGTTTTTCTTGTAGGGCTTCCCTCCAGCCATCCTCTTGTCAGGGGCTGCTGAGTGCAGATACCACTAGTTCATTTCCCAGAGTAAAATTGTCTGCTCTTGCTTGATGTCCAGGAAGGGGAGCTGGGGGTCAATCCATTCCTTATACAAGCCTTCCACCACTCCCTCTCTGTTTAGCCTCTTGTTTCACCCTCCAGTGTCGTGTGCCTCCAGTCCTCGGCTTTGCTGGGTTTGGAGGAGCAAGTGTCCCCGTTTGCTGACGCTTAGGGATAAGCTTCCTGGCGTCTGCTGCTTTCCACTCCTGCATCTTCTTTCTGTCTTCGTGTATTGAGATTTGGGGAAAGGAATTATTTTCTTGTTTCATTGTTAGATAGAATTTCTGTTTGCTGTTTCTCATTCTTCATCTTATTTTGAGATGATTTTCCAGGGCAGGGCACAGAAAGGTCTTTTTTTTTTTGCCATCTTGAAACTAGAAGTCTGATGATTTTATAATAACAAGTTCTTTTAGTATATTGAAAAAGTAATATCTAAAAATTAATTTAAAAATTGAATAAATAAGTCCTTATCCCTAAGGATATATTCAGTATAAATCAAGTTGAACACACAGACTGCTTCCAGTCTTGTAATTTTCCTGGGGTAACTTGGAATAATTTTAAAATAATTCTCCTTCTAGAGTTCTTGAATTATATATTGAAGAGACCTTTTTCAACAATTAGTAGATTCTCAGCAATTAATAATTAATTTGTCTCCTTGGTATTTCAAAAACAAAATTTACTTTTAAAAGCTGTTTTTCTTGGTAGTAATTTTGAAGTGAACTTCTATTTATGATTATTGAAATCGAATCAGTTGATTCTATTGAATCTGTAAGTTCACTTTACTAGTGTTTTACTGAAGATGCTAGTTTTCAAAACTCAGATTCTAGGAGGAATATATTTGTACCCTCTCAGCCATACCCAGCTGTTAACAGTTTTTGTTGAGATGTCTTTGCTTCCCTGGGGTTATTACTCTAGAGTTTGAGTTCATGAAATTTGGTCTCCAAGTTTTCCCCTTATTAGCATATGACACTAACAGACAAACTTAGCCATCCCTGTCTTTATGTCTATCCTAGAACTTTTCATTCATTGTAGTTGTTCTGTTTTTGCTCATTCCCCTCCGTACCTCTACTCCAACTCCACCTTGCCATCTCCACAGATTTCCTCATGATTATTTCCAATCACATCCCTCAGAGATAGGCTGGCATCAGCACCTAGATTATCAGATAGCACAATGGAAATTTTCCTTGTTAAAGTTCACAACCTAGAAATAGTAATTCTCCTGTTACTGGGTCTGTAGAGCTGTACAACTTAATTTGGACCTGCAAATCCATTCTATCTTTGCAGATTTATCCTTGCGTTTCCCCTCTTGCCTGTCAAAAATATTCAACCTTTTTAATACTGCCTAAAGGATTTCATTGCCAAGAGTAGTAGGAAAAGCTGGAGTGAGAAGGTCTTGTGTCTCACTTCATTTTCTTTTTTTCTCAGCACTGTAGGGAAAAATAATGTAGAGGATTTGTAGAGGTTTTTATGCATAGCTGACATAAATTTTATTCATCAAAAGAGACACCCAGACTGAGACTGTTAGTCACTATATCATGGGTCTGGCTGGTATCAGAGACTCTGGGGGGAAAGAGGAGTGGGGTTGCGGAAGGAGAGGGTGGAAGTGAGGAGATGTGGGGGAGGAGTCTTTACCTTAGCTAAGCGGTAGAGTCCAGCTGGGTAACAGCAGAGTATTCTCCCTTCCTTTCTTACCTTCTTTCTGCCACCACACCCAACACCAGTCCTGACACAAGGTGAAGAACAGGCCCTTTTGAGGCAGATGTTCAAGGTTGTAGCAGACTGGAGAGTGGGGAGGAGGAGGAGAAAAAATAAATCTCAGGCAGTTATGCTGGGTAAGAAGAGGGAAGAGTTTCTGTTGTTACTAACCTTGTTATAAAGCCTAGTTCCCAGCTGGCTATTTGTGTGCAAGAAAAATACATAAATGTGTATATGTATGCATGTGTATGCGTAGGAAGAAGATAGGGAGTGGCGGGTAATACCTCTAGCTGCCAAACAATTATTGTCATTTCCCTATTGGTAAAAGTCTGTATTTGTGTCACAGGTGGGCACAGGTAACCAGGTTTTTGGTGATTGGGGCAAAGAATTGAACCAAACACCCAGAGTTTATAGCAGAGAACATGGGAGCAGGCCAACTCCAAGCAGAGATTGACCTCATGGGCTGGAGGGACTCTGTTCTTATAGGGCAGATCCTTCCTGGCTAGTTTTGGTGGGCTTTTACTGCGCATGTACAAGTAGTATTACTTTAAAGCTACTGCACATGTGGTCTCCCATGATTTTCCCTGATTGGCCACCAGGGAAGAGGGTCCCACAATGCTACTGAATTGACCCCCGTTTCTCCTGGGGTCCCCCTGTACTAGGTTTACCTTTCCCTTCACCAGTGAATTATAGCTCTCCATGTTAGAGATTGGTGAAAAGCAAAGGAATTATTTATTCAAGTAATACAGACTTAAGAGTAATGACTTAATGTCTTCATCAAAATCCCAAAGTCCCTTAAAACACCCCCCCACATACACAGTCCTTCCTTTCCCGCTTTGCCCAATCTGGGGTACCGTATCTCAGGGAAAGAAATAGAAGTCCGTGGCTCAGACAGCTCCTGGTTCTTCACAGTAATCCGTGCTCGGCTGGTAGGCCTCCCTCGGTTCCCAGCACCATCAGCTGCGTTGCCAGGATCTCCAGCTAAAGACGTGTGGTGGTTCTCTGCTAAAGCCGCATGGTGATTCTCCTCAATAAAAAAAAAAAAACAAATTGACTTTAAATCTAAACAAAACAAAACAAAACAAACAAAAGCAAAAAACCCAGTAGTGTGAAGGTGATACTTATATTGTGACTTGATAAATTATAGATTAGTATTTTTTCTTCTTTGTGGTGCTATGGGACTTTGTAGATAGATAAATGTGGCATTTCTCATATTATAGTTTCAGTCTTTGGATTCATGCTCTAGCTTAGCCCTCGGAATCTGCTGACTGTTCCAGTGTCGTTTCTAGTGATTGAACCCCTTACTCACATTTAGGTACAAAAATACATACCCTAAGCTCCAACTTTACTATAACTGTGGTTTGCCAACATACCATTTTTAATGCCTCTCTTTCTCTCTCTTTTCTTCCTTCCTGCCACCTGTGCTTGAATCAGCCTCGGTCTCTGACCCTCGGCCCTCCATCACCCGCTCTCATTGTTCGGTGCTGGATGAACTCCCACCTCAGACCTCTAGGTTGAGAAGGCATAGACTTGCATGGGGTGCGTGTGTGTGTATCCAGAGTACACAAGCACTTTACAAGCATATTATTCAAGTGCCCCAATCTGAACTTGCTTAGAATTCTCTAATAAAGTTAAAGCACAGTCCGGGGTTAAATTGTGTGGTTCTTGAGTTTTCAGAAGGTGGTATACTGCCTTTGGTATCAAATTTGATTAAACTTGATAATTTCAATACCATTCTACTCTTTTGAGGAGGAGGAATTAAATTGCTTACCCTGGAGAATGAATTTTTCCCATTGACTAAAGAATAGAAGATTTATAAATTTAAAATTACGTTGGTGACATAAAAGGGAGAACTGTACTTCTTTTTTCTCAGAATCTGCAGGAAACCACAGGTTTAGGACATTACTGTCATGTGGTAAAAATGGAATAATTGAGCAACACCGACTTCTTTGGGATTCAGCCTCCCAGCCCCTGCTGTATGATTAGGTCTGTAGGACCCCTGGCGTGCTTGAGCAGGGAGCCTGCAGAGGGTCAGGAAGGAAAAATCCTTTAGCAGATCTCAGGTACTGAGGAGATTTGATTTAATTTTACGTGTTACACATGGTAATCTGGTTTCCCTTGGCAACCTCCAGTTTGGCCAGACTTTACAACCGGAGGATGACAGGAAACATTGCATGCTTGATGGCATCACCTGGAAGTGGCTGTAGAGAACAGAGTGTGCCCCAAAGAGGGGAGAAGTAGGTTACTGTAAAAGAACACAGCGGACAGATAAGATAGCTCTCTGTAGCTCAGGCACTCACGAGGATTTCATTGATGAGGCAGGTTCCGGAACTACCTATAGTAGAGCAGTTTGGGGTCTCAGGGAAAGGGCTCAAGTCTTGTCAATCTTTTAAGGTATAAAAATTTTATTATTTGTGATCACACGTAAGGTTCTAATTTAAAAACAACAATAATGGTTACCATTTATTAAGTACATGCCAGGAATCTTACTTGGTTCCTCACATTCACAGTTTCATTAAATCCTTACAATATTCCTGCAGGGGGAGTATTAATATCCCATTACAGGTGGGGAAACCCGTATTTATTGATTTTTTAAAGTATGGAGGCTGAAGGAAGGTGGGGCAACATTGACTACAGGTTTCAGCTTTAGGAGATAATTGTTCTTTTTTTTTTTTTAATGATCTCTAAGTCCTTAAAAGAGTCCTTAATAGACTCTATTATAAAACACTATACTAACTGAAGTTTGATGAACTTTAGTCATTCAGAAAATTTTAAATTGTAATTAACTTTGTCTAATTCTCTCATTTTTACACATGAGGGAATTAAATGACAGAAATTTAGGAAATGCCAAAGCTAGGTCTTCTGAGTGTTAGTAATTTGTACATTATACCATGCCCATAGACTTTCTTTTTAAAAAATATATTTTATTGATTATGCTATTACAGTTGTCCCAATTTTTTCCCCCTTTGTCCCCCTCTACCCAGTACTCCTCTTCCCTCTAGCAGTCTCCTCTCTTAGCTCATGTCCATGGGTTGTGCATGTAAGTTCTTTGGCTTCTCCATTTCCTGTACTATTCTTGACATCTCCCTCTCTATTTTGTACCTGCCATTTATGCTTCTTATCCCTGTGCCTTTTCCCTCATTCTCCCCCTTTCCTCTTCCAGCTGATAACCCTCCAAATGATCTCCATATCTATGATTCTGTTCCTGTTCTGGTTGCTTAGTTTGTTTTTTTAGATTCAGTTGTTGATAGTTGTGAATTTGTTGCCCTTTTAATGTTGATAGTTTTGATCTTTTTCTTAAATAAGTCCCTGTAACATTTCATGTAGTAATGGCTTGGAGAGCCATTGTATTAAGTGAACTTTGTGGCCACCCCAATAGATAGATGGACAGACAAATGTAACCAGGTGTTGAGGTGGATGTGAGTGATAATGACTGGCCAGTGATAGAGACGATATGTGGTATTTTGTGGACTTACACATGTATGCTTCTGTCATCTGCACAGAACGCTGTATACTGAGGCAAGACATGTCATTACCTTTCTTCAAGGTGAAAGCTACGGGAATCTAATGGCACACTGGGAAATCTTAGTGTCACACACTTACTGTGCAGAGCATTTTTTCTGAATTTTATTTAATCCTCATCATGACCATGATTGTGAATATTATTTCTTCATTTTATCAATTTTCTCAGTTGTTTTATTAATCATTCCCAGAACATTCACCCTAACATTTTATTATGAGAATTTTCAAACATATAGTAAAGCTGAAAGAATGTTCCCGTGAACACCCACAGGCCCACCTAGATTCTGCAGTTGTTACTCTTCTTCTATATTTGCTTTATTATATATCTAGCCATCAATTTATCTACCGCCCACCCTAGTTTTTGTTGTATTCCAAAGTGAGTTACAGCTCTAGCTGGTGTGGCTCAGTGCATTGAGTGCCAGACATTAAATGTATCTTTTACTTCTAAACACTTACATGTGTGTATTATTAATTAGATATAGTTAAAAAATGGGTTATCCCTATTAAAAGACAAAAACAACGCTAAGCCTTCAAGTCTGTGTTTTAGGGACATAGTATGTATTCAGTTACTTTGGGCCTTTCCCTATGAAATAATAAGATATTTTAAGAAAAAATGTAAGCTATTCATGTTAAAAAACACTTGTACCTCATTAATGAGAAACAGAAATCTGTAGGGAGGTGGGGGATACCCCTGTTGAATTCCTAGGCCACAGCAAGCCACTGTTGCAAAGTGACATCTTAACCTCATTTCTGATTGTAAATGAGGCTGAGGTCACTGCCACATTTCTGAACACTAACCTCTCTCCCAAAAAGGGGAGTTTGATTAGCAAATTAGTTAAGCACTTTAGTAATGATATTGGAACTTAATTTCAATAAACATTTTTTCCCTTTTCTCTTGTTTCTGGGTGTGACTAAATTGCCTACAGCATGCTGCATGGTTGCTGGTAAAACAGGAAATGGGGTAAGTAATTTAGGTAGGGAATTTTTACCACCATTTAAATATAAGCTACCTGATTCTTAAAGTACTTTTACTACTACTGTCTCTTTTTTTAGAGTTCGCTGGCTACTAGATATATTGGCACAAAGAAAATTTTTATAGTACAAATTTAGGTGTCAGCCTTGCTTAATTGGTTTGTTTGCATAGCATGTTAGCAGTCTATGAAAAGATTCATTTTTTTTGGTAGATTTAACATTAATATAAATACATACTTTATATTTATTGGTCAGTTATATAATGTAGTTTGGCAAGTTATTTTAAAATAATAAATTTTATACTGATTTTAGAAACTAAATTTGATAAACAAAGTCTCTAAACAGTCTCACATGTTCAAGTCAGAGCCTGGTTGCCAACTGAGCTAAGAAAAAAATGTTTAATTGTCCAGAGCTGGATTAGATTTAAAATTGGATTTTAAAACTAAAATTTCTCTACCAATTTGAAGAAGGACCACGTGACTGGCGGAGGTTCCTGGGTGCACTGGAGAGAAAAGTTCAGAAAGAAGTATAGATGTCTATATTAAAATCTAGTACTTCATTAAGTGATTTATTTTAAAAAGTGATCACTTAATCACTTTTTTTTGGTTTTAGTTTGTTTTATATTTCACATCTACATTTTAAGGGGGGTAATAATCACATGTTTATCAAAGGTTTTGGAGTTTAGTTAGGTTAGTCTCAAATGCTTGTGATTCTGGCATTATACAATTTGGTACTATATTTGAGACATTTTTTAGTGTACAGAACATGATATTTTCTGTGTGTGTGTTTGCTGTTATCATTTTTTAAATATTTGACTAAGGGAAAAGAGGTCAGTGCCCCTGACTAAATAGTAAGGTATTTCACATTTTATTATTATTTAAAAAAATTTTTGTTGTTGTTCACTTATAGTTATCCCCATTTTCCCCCCATTGCTCTCCCCTGCCATGCCCACCCCACCTCTCCCACGTTCAATCCTCCCTCCTGTTGTCCTATTCCATACATGTTCCTTGACTTAACCCTTCCCCTTCTTTCCCTCATTATACCCCCTCCCCTCTGGTCACTGTTGAATATGGTATTTTCTGAATTTTTCATTTTCCATCCACATTGCTTGTGAGTTGCTATTGTTATTCCTTATTGAAGGATTTTAAACTAATATTTATTAGTTCTTCAAAAAGATCTTCAATATTCAATATAGAGATACAGGAACAGCAAAAATATAGAAAGAACATTAATCTTTATCCTCAGTGTCCCTAGGTCATTTTACATTTAAAAGATTGTGAAAGAATTGCTATTAAATTGCCAAAAACTCAAGGAATTCAGAAAAAATTGCATTGGTATTTTTGTTCATCTTTGCTCTAATTGGTAGTCATGTTGTATCTATAGCAACAGTGATTGCAATGGACATCCTCATCAGTAGTCACCTGAGAGAGGAGGGAAATGCAGTTACTAAGTACTAAACTGAAAATGAATTTACCTTAATGACTGCTAATTCCTCTAAAGGACCATCAGGATATGCTAGGAACCTCTGTGAAAACACCCTAAATTATACTACAAAAGTTATTAGTCACATTCAACTTGCAGTATTGAAAATCTGGCACTTTAAGTATTGTATTTTTTCCTTTTATATAAGGTTAAGGTTTCCAAGATGTGTTAACCCTTTCCCCTAGTTCTTTAATCCAGTAGGAAAAAATTACATACAGTTGAAGAGTTTTTTTTGTTTTATTTTTTATTTATTTATTTATTTTTTAAACTGGACTGAGAAACTCTGAATATATTTTGAAGACTATGAAGGATTTAAAATACAAGTTTTCTGCACTGGCCAGCTGGCTCAGTTGGTTGGAGCCTTGTCCCTTACACCAAAAGGTTGTGTGTTCGATCCCCAATCAGGGCACATACCTAGGTTTTGTGTTTAATCCCTAGTTGGGACATGTATAGGAGGCAACTGATGGATCCATGTTTCTCTCATTTCTCTCCTCTCTTTCTCTCTGTCTCTCTCCCCCAACCCCCCTGCCAACTTCCTCTCTCTCTCTAAAAAAATCAGTAAAACTATCCTTGGATGAGGATTAAAAAAATACCAGCTTTTGTAGTTTAGTGGATTGAGCTCGGGCCTGCAAACCAAAGGGTTGCTGGTTTGATTCCCAGTCAGGGCACATGCCTGGGTTGCAGGCCAGTTCCCAGCAGGGGGCACATGAGAGGCAACCATACATTGATATTTCCCTCTCTCCTTCCTTTCCCCTTTAAAGATGGGTAAATAAAATCTTAAAAAAAAAAACAAAAACCAGATTTCTTAAATACATAATGAGTAATGTTTTAACCCATTTTTAGGATTAACTTTTGCTGCAGCCCTTTGTACTCTAGGGTATAATCAGTTTTTAAATAATTTTCCATTGTTGTGTTCTCTGTTTCAACTTTTTATCCTTTAAAATGTATTCTTATTTACTAATTATTTACTTTTCAATTGTGATGCTTATTATGCAAACATCATTAAACTATTGATACAATATCAAGATTATCTTTTAAAATACCTAAAATATTTCTGATATTTAGGGGATTAGGAACAGTTTACAAAGCCCAAACACTTAGTGTTTGAATAAATTCTTGCTTATAGAGAAATAATTTGATTACTGGTCTGGCTAGGGCTTATCTGGGTATTTGATTGTTAAATCACAGTACCAAAGCATATGAAAGCATTCCTTGTAACCAGTTACTTTCTCAGGTGGATAAGAATGAGTTAGATAAACTCTTTCTTAATTTGCATTTTTAAAGGAACAATAGTCGTTATATATTTGTTTTTAAAGATCAATTAAATTTAGCCATTAGCTAAATTACTTTCTTGTTTTCAACCTTCGGGTTAGTATTTTCTTTTGCTGTTGAAGAATTAAATTATAATGGATGTTGACTTTATGTAGTCATTTCTAGCAGTGAAAATTAGACATTTAAAAAAATGAGTCACAAGTTGGCTCTTAATATCTCTTGTTAAAAGTAGCCCTATGAATAGCCATAAGACTGATTTGAAGTTTTAATTATATGAATGATATGGGCTTGTTAGTTTATTATTGATACTGCACTGTTCTCAGCAGAGTAGAGCACTTTTAATACTGTTATACCATGTTTTTCTTTCCTCTTACCTCAGTTCCTTTCTATCACAATTTAGGTTGCAAACTGAAAGCTAGAAGTCATAATTGGGACTTCCCCAAACCTATCTGTTGGCTCATGAGTAGATTTGGGGGGAATGTCAGATTTTTATTCAGACATTTATCTGATATTAAGTTGATGAGCATTTCAGAACACTGATACTTTAGGATTTAATATTTCTTCAGAAGTAAAGAAAAGTACAGGTTTTACACTGATTTCCCAAAAGTAAGTTTCATTATTAGGAAGAGAATAGATGTAAACAGTTTTAGTCTGGATATTGTAATATGCAGTTTTGTAGTTTCTGAACAATAAATAGTCCTCTCTGTCCCACCTTTCTGTATTCCAATGCATTTTATAAATTCTGGAATCTGGCAATTCTAGTTCAGAAAAACCCATCAGTACACTTTTCATATGTGCAACTTTGTAAACTGTCTTATATGACATTTTAAAAAATAGTTTCTTGATTTTGCTAGAATATAAGGTTCATGACCTCATGAATTTTTGTCTGCTTTGTTTTCTACTTTTTAGTTAATGTGTAAAATAGTGCCTGGGACATAGTAGGCAGTTAATAAATATTTTTAAATAATCACATAATTTCTTTTAGTAGAAGAAGTGAAGTTTTTCATATCAGTGAATTAATTTTTGTTTTTCAGAAAGCAGAATCTGTCACTGGGAAGAAATGACATAGTTCAGCTAAAAGAAGCCTACAAATGGATAACTCACCCGCTGTTTTCAGAGGAACTGGGTGTTCCCGTTGATGGAAAGGTATCGGGTCATCAGCATTGTTAATTTTGTTCTTTGGTTTTACTAGTTTTACTTCATTATGTGGTAGAGGTATGGTTAGCCAAAAGAACCTTCCCTTTCAGTAATCCAATGACAAATTCTTTAAGCCTTTCAAATGTTAATTTCTGACAGTCTTAAATTGAGGTTAAAGTTTTTCTTTCTTTTTTAAAAACTTCTCTGTGATCCAAGATTTAGAAGTATGACAGGTGCATTGTACACTAATTCACCTTAAAAGGTTAGAAATGAATCTAAGCCTCTAATATATTTACATTTTAATTGTAGAGACAGATTTACTGATACAAAGCAATGTATAAATAACGGAGCATGCCTCGAGTCAACTCCAGACTATTTAAATTTCCTTATCTGGGCTAATCTTGTTTTCAAATAAACAGAATCTACTCAACTATGACTGATCTGTGCCACCTCACTGTTTAATGTTTGGCAGATTCTGCCTTTGAAGCCAGACCACTTAGCCATCACCCCTGCTCCAGAGCAGACCTTGCCGCAGTCCCTGGAATGGACTGGACTCTAGCGAAGAGATCAACAGGTTTCCTGATGTGGAAACAGGACATATTTCCAGTTCATCTTAAGTTAGATTTTAATAGTATAGCCTCATTGCTTCGTCATTTTGCTTGAAGGAAATTCCCTGAATACCAGACACACCCCTATTCAAGTAAAATCATAAAACCACCTTTCAAAATTAAAGAGTTAAAAATTTTTTTCTTTCCCTATTCTGAATTATATATCCCTGTCTCCCTCAGTTAATAAGAATAAACTGACTGTCCTGTAAACCGAATACTGAGAGAATAGATAGTGTAAAGAGGAAATGAGGTAATGAAAGTACTTTGGAAATTAGAGAAATCATTGATGCAAAATATTTTTACCTCAGGTTTTACTTTTGAAGCACAAATAATTTTCTTACATGTTGAATCAGAACAGAAAATAGAAAACAAAAGCAGTAATAATGTTCTAATAGAATCACAAGGACTGAAGTTTTCTTGAGTAAAAAGAATGGGTTGTAACTTTAATTTTATTTTGTAGATTAGAATAGACAGCAAATAAAACTATTATGATTCTAGGGTAGCTAATAGGCTTGCTGACAATTCAGTGCAATCAGTAAACACAGTACTCAATAAAAAATTAAGATTGTTACATGGTATGGCATTCATACCTTTTTGTTAATGTGGAATTTTATATATGCTTTGTGGAAGTCAATGTACAAGAGTATGAAATGAAATTGTGCTTTTTTATGTATGAGGATGTTTATTTTAGCATTTTTTAGTAATAGAAAAACTTACTACAACAAAAATATCCAATGGTTTGTACAGTTGAAAAGATGTCCATTTGCTTTATTCATTGAATAAAAGAATTATCCAAAAGTATGCTTAGTATTCTGAGAAGTATATACTGTACATTCATGTTTATATTCATAAAAAGAACTTGAAGGAAACACAGCAAACTGTTACTGATTCTCCCTCAGCCAAGTGAGATTGAAAATCCACCCTGTATTTGATTATTTACGATTTGTATGTATTGCTTTTTATAATAAGAAAAAAAAAGATCTCTTTTTTAAAACTCAAATTCATTAAGAAGTTTGAGCACTTTATAAAAGCCTCATACAGAGTTTTTAAGCATGTGAATAAAATACTTTTTGCTTTGCTAATAATTCTAATCACAACATTGACTGGAACAGTTTTTCATTTCTTTTGATTATCTCTTTCCAATTCCCTGTATTCTCATTCACCCTCACTCCTAATTTATATACACGTACAAAAATTCTGCAAATTTATTTAAAAAATTTTTTAAACTTGTTTTTTTGGTAGGATCACCAATGATTGAATTTTAGAAGTGAAAAAAAGAAAAAAGACAATTTCCTTTACAGCTGCTTTATGAACAAGTTGGTTTGAAAATAGTATTTCCAGTTTTTCTTGTCACTCTTTCTGAGCAAGTCTTTGAGAGTTAATTTCAGTTTCCATTCATAAGTTGTTAGATGTTGGTTTCCTTTTGCTCATTTTTAAACTGTCTTTATAACTTTTAGAGCCTGTTTGAAGTGAGTGTGGTCTTTGCCCACCCAGAAACAGTTGAGGATTGCCACTTCCTGTAAGTCCCCATGTAAACAACAATGTCGATTGTGTAACATTGTTAATGCCTTTTGGTTTTCATGAAAATAGTATTGCTCCTCTTTTTAATCAAGTTCTATATCTGAACTTGTCGTGTCTTAGTAGGTTTAAACTGTGCTAACATAAAGGTCTAGGCAAACAGTGCAGCTCGTACAGGGAGTTATTTCATCTACTCCTGATATCCTGAGTTTAGCATCCAGTTTGTATAAAATGTATTTGAATTATATCCACCCCAAAATAAACTCACTAACCTTTTATATTAACTTGAATTTTACTTAGACGTGCAATATGCCCAGATTGTTTCAAGCCAGCCAAAAACAAACAGGTAAGGATTCCTGGTTCTTATTCTTTAGTGAGTTTTATCTGAGCTGAACATTCAAACTAACAACAACAACAAAAGGTCTGCATTAGTAATGTGGCAATCTATTAAGAGTCCGTCTTTAAATCTTTTCATTTTCTACATTTATTTATTTATTTTTTCAACTGTCAACACCTTTGCCTCTGGCTAGAAAGCCAGAACACACAGTCATTCTCCTGTGTTTGTGTCACTGTCTGGCTTGTTGCCCTGGTGTGGAATTTGAAACCCGGGTTTTGGTGATGTTTCTGTTACCCATTTGGGAATATTTGACATTTAGATTTTAATTCCCAAAATTGTGTCATCTGGGAAAATCCATGGTAAGTTCAACAGCATTCCAAACTTTTGTCTAATATCCATTTTCTAGCAATTAGTCTTTTAACAATTATTTTATTATTTTTTTTGTTAGAATTAATAACAAGAATTTCAAGCTACATTTGCAAAAAGGGCATATTATTAAAACTCCCCTTTATTGTCTGATGTGAGCTGGTCTTTATGTTAATGAGCAAATTAATTGGCATTCACTGTTAGCTTCAGTTAGATAGAATGGTGTGGCATGACATTGGCAAGCTTTCATGTTCCAGTGACTTAGCTGGTTTTGTGCAGGCTCAGGCATTCCTAAATTATTGACATCCATTTCACTGTTCTGATTGTTAAAAAGAATGTTAAGTTTATTGTAAAGATACTTCATTTGGTCTTCCTTGTGCTTTGACTACCCACTGGGCCTTTTAGAACTGTAGGGGTGGGGAGGAGGTGTTGTCACATTTGCTGAATGCCCTATACAGAAATAATTAGAAATGCAAACAAAACCCAAAGCAGTGCTTTCCTACTTGTCTCACATCATGGGTGTACCTAGAACATTACCATGTTTGATCAGCACCCTGAGGTTCACAGATGAGGTTGCTCTAAATTGAAAGCAGTAGATCATTGTCCCAAGCCCTGCTCCTCAGCCCTTATGAACTACAGGAATTGATGCTCACTGTGTTGCCATACCAGCTGAGAAGCTCTGTCCTAATGACTGTAAACCAAAATATGGTCTTTATATTGAAGATCTACATTTATTTTTTGTTATCTTTGAGGAAGTGTACATGCACCAGCATCAAATCATAGGATAAGGGAATTTTTGCCAAAGCATCATAGACAACCACACCATTTGGCCAGTGGGCATTGTATAGTCTTAACTGTAGTTTTCTCTCCTTATAGCTCAAGTAAATTGAATGACCTTTTGAGATTCTTTCAGGCCTAATATTTCCTATCTGAACAAACGAACATTTAATTTTCAGTTCTAACCCTACCATACCTTGAGGTTCCCCAGAATATGGTTTAGAAAATCATTGCCTTGATGGTAAACTGTTGAGAGATCTTCATTGTGCCCCTTTTCAGTCAAATGTAATTTCTCATAACAGAAGAAGTAATTGTGATTTATCATAGCAGACAATGTGTATATGCATGAATTAGTTCTATATGCCTACCATGTGATTTGGCTTTTCTTATTTAAAAACCCCTAAGTGGGACATTTGTTGTAGATTCTCTTCTGTTTACTGTAGTGGGTTTGTTTACTTTGTGGCTGGTGAGTGATGTTGAGTTTCTGGAGGCCAGGTAGGCTGGTTGGCTCTGTTTTACCCTTTACCCCTGCAGCCAACTCCTAAATTATATACTGTGGCCCCTGAGGGGATGCGGAGAAGAAAAGACAGATGAATTGATCTAAATTCCTTTCAAGGTCTGGAAAAAGCTATTCAAAGCACATTTTTTAAAATGTCATCATTTTTATGTTTGAAAAATGCCACATTTTGAGGGGAGGAGGCCAAATGCAGAACTGATGGTATAAACACTTAGGTTTTACTTATTTTCTTGATGCTATTAAGTATTACTCCCTTTTAAGTATGTTTTAAAGTAACAGACTGTAATTTCTCCAACCATGTTCTTTGTTTCACCTCTGTTGTTTTCTTGTCTAGGTGATAAAATGTCTTTTCTTTTCATTTTACCCTATATAGTCAGTATTCACTAGAATGGCAGTTATGAAAGCTTTGAATAAGATAAAAGAAGAGGATTTCCGCAAGTAAGTAGAAGTATAGAAACAAGGAAGCGTCGTGGAATTTTAGAATAAAGGGAATGTCGGTGATAGTCGGATTATGTCTCCAAGAGGAGACTGGGTGTGTTTCAGGGACCACAACTGTGCCTTCCTCATCATTATACTCTCCACCCTGGCTCAGTGCCTGACATGCAGTGGTAGTCAATAAATGTTTGTTGAATAAATTTGAATTTATGAATCAAGTCCAACTTATTTACCTTTTAGAAGAGGATATTGTGGTTAAAAGAGGGAGTTGACTTGCTTAAGATTTCAACTGGATGACAGAGAGTAGTGAATTTAGAGCCGGATTTCCTGACTGACTCTGCAGTGCAAATTCTGCATTTTGTAGTGTTCTCCATCACCAGAAGAGGGAAGAAAAGGCTCAGGAGTTCCCAACTTGTTAAACTATGTTGAAATACAATAAGCCTTATATTTTAATTCTCAGTATGTTTGTTTTATTTAATAAAAATATTATCATAGTTATCCTTCTAGAATATCCTTGAATAAATTTCAAACAATGCCATTATGAAGAAGGTTTTGTATATTTTACTGACTAAAAATGAGTCTCAGAATGGAAATATTTTTATTAAATTTTAGAAAGCAAAGACACTTACTGTCTACAAGCAATAGTTCCTAAGATCCTAAGTGATTTCTTTGTTGAGATATCTTGGGAAACTGTATGAGATTTTCAAGCTAAGCATTGTGCATTAAGTCTACATCTAGTCATTTACAGTCCATGGCTTTGGAAGTTCCCAGATGGTAGACAGAGAATAAAGCCATACATTGCTCCTCTCTGTCATAACTTGAAGTTTCTTAGCTAAAAGGTCAGAGTCCGCCACATTCTACTTTTTTTTGCCGTTTGGTCTGATTCCCAAGGTCATAGTTGAAACAAGAAGGAAAAAAGAGAGATAAATGGTGAAGTATCCTTCTTCCAGTGGGGCTCATGTGACCAGTCTCATCACATACCAGCTTTAACCTGATGATTGAGGATTTTTGTAAGCAGTGTTCATGGACAGCAAAATGGCTCAAGAACCTGGAGAGGCTTCTACTTCATATATGCAAATTTTTCTCCAAAGTCTCAAGGTTATTGGAAATTGTTATCTGGGAATGAAAGGCACTAGTAAATCAGGCCCTGATTTATTTAGTGTCTCCCTCATGTACTACAAGCGGTTCTCTAGAGCCCTAAATGGCAATCTGGTTCCTAACCTCAAAGTTAGGGAGAGGCTTAGTCCTCGAGAGACTCAGGCCCTGGGTCTTGGGTAGTGCTGATTCATTGCAGTTATGTGGTTCAATGTCATGTCTGGAACATAGTAGCTGTAAAATTTATTTTGTTTTTGCAGGCAGTTTCCTTGTCCTCCAAACTCACCAAAGACTGTATGCTCTGCTCTTGAAATTGAATGCGCTCATGGTGCTGTTTTTGTGGCTGGTAAAGTTTTTAGTCGACAGTATACTTACACTGTCAACTTACCTCCTTTCAGAAAAACTCAACTGACTCCTCCTCTCTTTCCTTCTTATTGTTGTTTTAGGTTCCGGTTAGTTACCTCTTTGAGAACTAGAACTGATAGCCAGGCTTATTTTAGATTGTGTGGCATTCTTAATGGTCACTCAGGAGATGTTATTTAAAATGCCATGCCAAAGGAAAGTGAGACATCCTAGGTTTTAATAGTTTTCATCAGAGATGGCCAAATGGAAATATGGGTAGATGTTGAGACCCAAAACGTATCAGGAGAAACACAGCCTTGGAGAGAATTTTTTTTATATAACATGAAAGCAAACTTGAAAACATAATTTTATTATCTGCAAAATAACTAAACACTGGCTTCTGCCTGAAAAAAACAAAACAAAACAAAAAAACAACTGTTGTATTGACTTTCCCAAGGGGTTATCTGGCAGACAGTTTTGTTTTGAAAGCTATAGCTGTTTTATAGTAATAGCTGAAATGAAATTTATCTTTAGTTTTGACTATTGAATGAAATAGGGTAATGAAAGCTAGCTTCCTTAGGGTGGCTTTATTCATAAAGCGATTAGTCATATTCTGTTAGAGTGTTTTCTTTTAAATTGCAAAACTTCAAAATCTCCTGTATTTGAACTCTTTGGAATACATTATCACCGATGACTGTTACATTGAAAGTATTATTAAGCAGATGTAAAAGCAGTAGTTGCTCTTTTTAAAAACATTATCCTTGGTGTGCTCTGTAGTATTATAACTTGTTCAGTCATCCAGTCAGATTAATAAATATATTGAGGATTCCTTTAGAACTCATTTAATGATTCATATCATATCTTTAGTCATCTCTTCTATTGTTACCTTAAATATTATCACACAGTTATGTATATGTCTATGTGTTGGCTCCCCAGATTAGATCATAAGTCAGTTGAAAGCTAAGCCTTGTTTAATGTCATAGGATATTGGCACTCAGTAATTAGTTGTTGCTTTTCTTTTTATCCCATTGTGTTACATCATTTCATCTAGCCTGCCTTATATGTCTCTGGCAGGGAGGTATAATAAGTACTCCAGGAATCTACCACAAACTCCTTGGATAATTGATGGAGAAAGGAAGCTGGAATCTTCAGTGGAAGAATTAATTTCAGATCATCTTTTGACAGTATTCAAAGCAGAGAGTGAGTGTTAAATTATTCATATTTTAAATGCATTGCCATTGATGAATAGATTTGTTGGAGGTGGCAGGGAAGATTTCTGCATTTTGTAAACTGCCACCAAGTCTGGGCCCCTTGCCTGGCACTTCCCCATAAACAGGGATTGCTGTGTTTGAGCTTCTCTGACCTTGGCTAGATTTGAGCCAAGGTGTACAAGGATTTCTTTCCTTTTTCAAAATGATTGCTCTGTCCTGGCTGGTGTGGCTCAGTAGATTGAGTGCCGGCCTGTGAACCAAAAGGTCATAGGTTTGATTCCCAGTCAGGGCACATCCTGGGTTGTGGGCCAGGTCCCCAGTAGGGGGCGAGCAAGAGGCAACCACACATAGATGTTTCTGTCCCTTTCTTTCTCCCTACCTTCCCCTCTCTCTAAACATAAATAAACAAAATCTTAAAAAAAATGATTGCTCTTTCCTGGGGGAATTCAGAATAATCGAAACTACTTTAAATGAATGCACTTAAGCTCTGACCTTGGGACACCTCTGCCTTGACCTCTTTTTAGGGAATATGAGGAAATTAAAGTACAGCTCACACATTGAGTGCTTGGCAAATGCCTGGCTTTCATCATAGCCAATAAAATGCCCTCAGATGAAGTTCGAAGCTCAGAGAGAAGAAACCAACAGCTACCATTTTACAAAGACTTAATGGAAGTTGTGTTGTGTTTTAATTTCATAGATATTAACGAGCCCAGGTTTGTGGGATGAGTCTGATCCCGTCAGGTTTGTGCTTTCTTTGTCTCAATTGGCCTGTTAGGTCAAAGGCAGCATAAAGCTGCATGATTTCACCTAGGATTAAGCTAGAGGAAAGGGGCTAGTGTTTCAACCACAGGAAATCATGTTGTACTTCAGGAAAAACTGTAGGCAGTGAATAAATAAATCACTTTTAAAATGGGTTTCCTAGAATAATTAGAATACCTTTTTTTGAGGGATCAACTAGACATCCTTTCTTCTCTGAAAAACCTTAAGACAGGCTTGCTGTAGGAATAGCAAGCAGGTGACTGAGATGAGAGATGTGGCTGCCCCTTGGCCCTCTTTTTTTTTTTTTTTAATAAAAATTTTATTTATTTTTAGAGAGAAGGGAAGGGAGGTAGAAAGAGAGGGAGAGAAACATCTATTGACTGGTTGCCTCTCATGCACCCCTCAACTAGGCACTGGGCCACAACTCAGGCATGTGCCCTGACTGGGACAGGTGACCTTTTGCTTTGCAGGATGATGTTCAACCAACTGAGCCATGCAGGTCAAGGCACAGTGGCCCTCTTTCTAAGGGTCTTTAAGAATTGTTTACTGAGTGAAGAAGAAATTGACCTGGCAACCTAGTATTTTCCAAAATCTTAGCAGTAGATTCTGGGCTATTGCCATGAGCTTTTATCTACTTAATCTGGTTATTTTAGAAGACTTACCCAAGTTATGAATAAGTGAAAATAAAGCTTTGGCCTAAAAAGTCTCTTTCAAACTCTCTTTGGGGCCACCTTACTCCCTTACTACCTTTCAGTTCTGACTATTTGGGTCCCAAGGAAGCCCCCACGATGGGTAGGGCTACTGGGGGCCTTAGAAACAGCTGTATATTTCACCCTTGCTATCTTTCTGGAAGGTAGTTCATTATCATTTTCCATCTGACGGGGAAAAATTGTCCCCAGACTGAAAAGAAACAAAGCTGTGTGCTTAACACATATAATTATGTGCTGAGGAAATTTATTGAGAGCTGCTTAAGAAAAAGGAGAGCTCTGGCTGGTGTGCTCAGTGGATTGAGCAGCAGCCTGTGAACCACAAGGTCGCCAGTGGGGGTGTGCAAGAGGCAACATGCAACCCATCGATGTTTCTCTCCCTCCCTTCCCCTCTCTCTAAAAATGAATTAAATACTTTTAAAAAAGAATGCAATAAAATAGTTTTTTAAAAAGAAAAGAAAAAGCAGACATCTCTGGGCCTCTGTGCACATTGGCTTCTTCTTGGGATAACACCTTGTTGTTTGAAATACCTGATTAAATGCTTCTCAGGTAAATTGCTTGTTATTTGTGTGGTTCCTATCTGACAACCCAGGGAAGATGGTTTTGACCATTGTGCCTCTAAGTCTTATAGCTCAGTGAAAATACACCAGTATTGCATGAAGCAGCCTAGCTACTTACAGAAAGGTTCCTTCCCCTAAATGGGAAATACAAACTTGTTTTTCATTCACTTCATTCACATTATGTACTTGCTAATTCCCTGGTTAATGAGTAATACACTTTGACACATTGTCAAAATCAATGTGTCTAAGAAAATTTTCCCCTGATACATTCATTACAACACTCACTGAATATTTATGAATTCTCTGCTGAATTGATATTTGTCAATTCATAAATATTTGTCAATTCTCTGCTGAAAACTGGTCAGTGACTAGGTACAGGATAAAGTCCAAACCACTGAACTTGATAGTCTAAGGCCTTCATTATCTGGTCTCTGCCCATATTTTAGTCCCATTGCTTGCCCATGGGTGTGAGGCCCTGCAGACTAGCCCGACCACCTGTACCGTTTCAGATCATTCTTACCTTTGGTTCTATATTTGCTTTGAGACATCTGTTTCTTTGAGCCTTCTGCTCAAAGAACTCACAGGATTCAGAAAACTCAACCGAGTTTTAAACCGAACTAAGTTTAAACTTGTGTTTCCTAAATGGCAGTGTCTCCTTTTCCCTTCTTTGTCCACTGTTATTCATAATTACATACAAATAAACTCTTCAAGTTTGCCCCACAAAGTATTTCTCAGTGTAGCGTCAAATTGTGAAATGTTTTTCTAAAAAATATAGTAAGTACTCTTCTCCCTTTGTCTATTGACTCTAGTGTTCCTCTGAACTTCTCAAGAACCTGGCTTTCTGCTCCTCTTTCTTATCGATGGGCTGGAATTTGTGGGAAGTTTTAGGGGCTAATTTATGAATTTGAGATTTAGCAGTCACTGGTAGACCCATCTCTGTGTCCTGTTCATTCCCCCACTCCCACCTGTCACAGGTTATGGCCCAATCACTGTGGATTCCCTGGTCCCCTGACATTATGGCTAGTTTGGAGAAGTAGGTAAACAGGTAGGAGACAAATCATAGCCCAGGGAGTCAGTATTTTTTCAGCTTTCCAGGTGCCACTTTGAACTTTCCATTTAGCTCTGCATTCCTAGTTAGTGCTACTCTTGATTGTGTTGACTCTGACTGAAAGGACTAATGTTGCCGTGTGTTTAAAAACAGCTTGATAATGGAGTATAAGTGGAGTATAAATATGGAATGGAGGGTTCTTTGGGACTTATTGGGCCATAGAATCCTACTCCTTGCCTACATTCTCCATCTGGAGAAGAACCTGCCCACTTGGCCAGCCCTCAGGAATAACACAGCACAGTTCACTCAGACTTAGGAGCCTAACTAGCAGCTTGAATTCTAGACCTACCTTGGATGTCTATTGATTAACCAGTCCTGAGTTGCATCTCTCTGTGAGACCACAGTTTTGAGCCCTGTGGGGCAGAAAGGAGCCACTTTACTGTGGCAGTGTGTGACACACTATAGCTCGGAACCTATGTTTCCTACAAAGGAGGGCTAGTCTTGAGTATATAGTTGTCATAGGACTTTTAAAGCCGTTAACCTTTTTCTAAAATCTACATGGGACCTCTGTGTTTAGAATCTTTCCTGGGAGAAAAATGGCCATCAAAATGGTATTCACCCTTCTACCTTTCCCATCTGTTCTTCCCACCAGTCTTGTTCTCTTTAATCTTGTGCTTCCAACATCAGCTGGACTATTGGGGAACAAATACAAACCTCACAGCTTGTATTGCAGTTGTGCTCTAAGTGCAGGAATGTTCCTATACTTTTCCTGCCCTGGCCCTACCCACTATGTTATAGTCTATGTCCCTACAGAAATAGTAAGCTCTGTGAGGATAAGAACTATATACACTTCTCGTTTGCCTTCATCTTCACATCATTGGCCTGATGTCTTGCATACAGATCCTGTAGATATTTGCTCCTAAATGAAAAAATTAGGGTGTGAGCCCGAGTTCTAGCCTTCAAGCTCGATTTTCAGAGACCTTAAACTCTGCCACTCTGAGAGTACCACTATAGAGTACCAGTCTTGGGAAGACTGACCAGGCTTCCCAAAATCCAAATCCTTGGTCCAAAAAGGCTGCTTTTGCTTTCCCTGTGGGCATAAGTCTGAGCATTTTTGGCTTCTTTTTTGCTTCTTTATGGTAATGTAATATGAATGGTGGTTAAGAAACTCTGAGGGGACTTCTGGTCAAGATGGCAGCATAGGCAGGCATGACTTGCCTCTTCGCACAACATATTAAAATTACAACTAAAATATAGAACAGCCATCACTCAGAACTGTCAGAA
Source organism: Tonatia bakeri (assembly GCA_004024845.1). Classification (NCBI taxonomy): domain Eukaryota; kingdom Metazoa; phylum Chordata; class Mammalia; order Chiroptera; family Phyllostomidae; genus Tonatia; species Tonatia bakeri. The sequence goes on from PVIA01000777.1 coordinate 148,688, forward strand.
AGCATGCCCTGGCTGGTGTGGCTCAGTGGACTGAGCACCGGCCTGTGAACCAAAGGGTCATAGGTTTGATTCCCAGTCAGAGCACATGCCTGGGTGGTGGGCCAGGTTTCCCAGTGTGGGGTGTAGGAGAGGCAACCACACATTGATGTTTCTCTCCCTCAGTTTCTCCTTCTTTTCCCCTCTGTCTAAAAATAGATCAATAAAATCGTATAAAAATAAAAAAAGAACTGTCAGAAATCAAGTTGAATGGAAGTCTGACCACTACAGAATTAAAGAAACCACACCTATCCAGACAGGTAGGAGGGGCGCAGACATGGAATGGTCTGGTCCCTCACCCATGTGTGGTGGATAAAAATGTGAGAGGGATAGCTAGTGAATGAGGAGTTCCAGCCCAACACCAGGCTCCCCAGTGCAGGGTTCCAGTGCCAGAAATATAAGTCCCCACAACTTTGGCTGCAAAACCCAGAGGGGATTGAGTTGGTGGAAGAAACTGCTGGATCCCCAAGCAGTTCCCCTTAAAGAACTCACAGGGACTCATCTATTCAGACTGCCTCCCTCTGAGTTCCAACACTATGGTAGCAGCTTTAAAGGCATCAGGGGCACACAGGGAGGAACTGAAATGTCTGGCATCAAGGTGAGCGGAGGCCATTCTCCCTTTTTGAAACCTCCCCCCACAGAGCTGGCAAGCTAGTACCATATCTGAGACTACATCAATCTGGCTAAAACTGTTTAACCTGCCTTGGAGATCCTGAGAGACTCTGCCCCTCCTAATTTGCGGGCCCACCAAAGCTGCTTTTCCCTGTGAATGGCTGATCTGGACTCAGGCTTCACAACTTCCTAAATCCTCTCAAGTACCAGCAAGCCTCAGTGAGCCCCTGGCCCTGGCACTAGCAGCAGCCAGCCTAGATTCACAACCTGGCTTTGCCTGGGAATCTCTAAGCCCAGCGCAAGTAGCAGCCATCTCAAATTGCTTTTTAGCTCAGGCAGGGTGTCCCCAGCCAAAACACAGGTGAGTGCTGTCCTTGGCCTGCACCACCCAGTAAATCCCAGAGCCAGCACACCCAGTGGACAGCTACAAGACCACGTTGGAGCAGCACCACACTGCCCCTGCACAGCTGACCCTCCGTGGAGGACAGTTATCATAGTCAGTCCTTGCAGCTGACTGACCTGGGTAAATCCCTCTCATTGATCTGTCAACAGCAATGAAGACTCAACTACAAGAATAGGGTATACTCAGCCCACACAAAGGGCGCACCTTGAGTACCCAGCTTGGGTTATAGGGGATGCTGTGCCACTGGACCCTACAGGACACCTGCTACATTAGACCATGATACCAAGACACAGAGCCAAAGTAGCTCTACCTAATACATAGAAACAAACACAGGGAGGCTGCCAAAATGAGGAGACAAAGAAACATGACCCAGATGAAAGAATGGATCAAAACTAGAAAAAGAGCTAAATGAAATGGAGATAAGCAGTCTCTCAGATGCAGAGGTTAAAATACTGGGTATAAGGATGCTCAAGGAACTTAGCGAGGACCTCAGCAGCATAAAAAAGATCCAGTCAGAAACAAAGGATACACTAATTGAAATAAAGAACAACTTACAGGGAAACAACAATAGAATGGATGAAGCCAAGAATCAAATCAATGATTTGGAACACAAGGAAGCCAAAAAACAACCATGCAGAACAAGAAGAGAAAAGAATCCAAAAAGTGAGGATAGGATAAGCAGCCTCTGGGACAATTTCAAGAGGACTAACATTCACATCATATGGGTGCCAGAAGGAGAAGAGATAGAGCAAGGAATTGGAAATCTATTTGAAAAAATAATGAAAGGAAACTTTCCTAATTTGGTGAAGTAAAGAGTCATTTAAGTCCAGGAACCGCAGAGTCCCAAACAAGATAGATGCAAAGAGGCCCACTATAAGACACATCATAATGAAAACGCCAAAGGTTACAGATAGAGAATCTAAAAGCAGGAAGGGAAAAGCAGTTGCCTACAGAGTGGTTCCCGTCAGACTTTCAGCTAATTTCTCAGAAAAAAAACTTTGCAGGCTAGAAGGGATTGGCAAGAAATATTCAAAGTCATGAAAAGCAGGGACCTGTAGTCAAGATTGCTCTACATAGCAAAGCTATCATTTAGAATCGAAGGGCAGATAAAGAGCTTCCCAGACAAGAAAAAACTAAACGAGTTTCATCATCACCAAAACCATTATTATATGAAGTGTTAAAGGGACTTTAAGAAAAATAAGATCAAAACTATGAACAATAAAGTGGCAAAAAATACAAATCTATAAACAGTTGAGTCTAAAGAAACAAACTATGCAAACCAAATAAACCGAGACAGAATCGTGGATACAGAGAGTGTTCTGATGGTTGCCAGGTAGGAAAAGACTGTGGGGGAATGGGTGAAGAGGTGAGGGGATTAAGAAGTGCAAATAGGTGGTTACAGAACAGCCAGGGGATGTAAAGTACAGTATAGGAATGGAGTAGCCAAAGAACTTAAATGCATGATCCAAGGACATGAACAATAGTGGGGGGATTGCCTGAGGGAGTAGGGGTTGCTGGGTGGAGAGTGGCAAAGGAGAAAAAATCAGGACAACTGTATGAGCATAATCAATAAAATGTAATTAATTAAAAAAAAAGAAAAAAACTCTGGAACCAGACTACCTGGTTCAAATACTGACCATAGCACTTGTCAGTAATAAGCTCTTAGATAAGTTACTTATCTTGTCTCTGTCTCGCCTTCCTTATAAGTAAAGTGGAGATAAGTAATGATAGTACCTATCTCAGATTGTTAAGATATATGAAGTATTCAGAATAATGCTTCTCTTGGTAATGGCCATAGTGATGATGATGATGATGATGATGATGATGAATTCATCAGTTCTGTATCTAAGAAAGTTGTCATGTGACACCCCCCCTTTTTTTTTAAACCACTTGCCATTCCAATATTTGCAGACTCATCATAGACGGGTCTGTGATGACCCTTCTATGTTAGAATGAGCACTAGTTTGTCATGGGTCTAGCTTAGGTTTGCTTATATAATGAATTTGGTTTTAGAGTCAAACATTTTCCCCTTCCTTTTCCTTTCATAGAGTTTAATTCTCAAATAAATATTTTTGTTTTGTTTTAAGGAAAAGAAGAAAGTAAATGATAGGTTTTTCACAATAAGCTTGTGGCCAGGGTGGTATGGGGCCTTCCTCCAACTCGAGCTCTGCTATGGCTTTTTTGTGGGATGGTGGGACGATAGTTAAGGTCTCGACTTGACATTAGAAACATGTAGCTCTGCCATTTAATCTTGTGACCTTGACAAAGTCCTTAACCTTTCAGAAGCTGTTTTTAAACTGCCCCCCCCCCCAAAAAAAAACCTATGTCACCAGGTAGAATTAAATGAAATAATACATGAAAAATTTTTAACTTAGTGCCTGGCATAAAGTAACTGTTCAGTGAATGGTGTTTATTATGATTAGTGCTGTTTTTAGGAGAGATTGGAATTAGAGGTGGGACGATGACTATCCTTTGGGATTCTCCTGTAAATTGTTCAAGACAAATTGGATTTCTATCAAAGGGAGGGAATGAAAGTCTAAGAACTATTATTTCTCTGATTCTTTTTTATTTTCTGCTTTCCAAAGGTTTTAATTTTTCATCCTCTGGAAGAGAAGATGTTGACGTGAGAACATTAGGAAATGGTAAGGTTGCAACAGCATCACTCGACCAGAACTAACTCTCAGATTGTCATCCTTTCAGACTCTAGTCACTTCCTCAACACCAAAGCAGGCAGAGCTCAGAGCTTCTCTCCAATGAGAAAGCTTTGTGGGCTATGGAGCTACCTCTATAAATTACATGATTGTTATGTTTTATAGGGATTATTTTCTTCAGAGGCCATTTTTTTGCATGCCTGTAGGTTACAAGGGACTTATGTACATTAACAAGGAGGTGCCTGATATTTTCCAAAAGTCTGATTATTAGTTGTTCCATTTAATAACATTTCAGCAGGACCAGTACAGTTTTTAAAATCCACATCTTCATTTAAAAAAGTGATTTGCTCTTTTAGCCCTCATTTCTCTCATTTTACACTGTTGCCTTACAAGAAAAATGAGAGAGTTAATCCTGAGCTATTGAGAGTTATAGTCCCTTCCTCTCATAGAATCACAGCTCTTCTGTTTCACTACCGGATTAAGCTAGGAGGATGGATTTCAACTTGCTACACCTGGGCATCACTGCATGTGACAACATTTCACTGGAGTAACCAAGTCAATTAGCAGTTGTTTAGATTTTGCTCTGTAATTAACACAGGCTTGTTCCTGGACCTTTGGGAAAACAGTCACTTTCACGTATTGCCTATGCTGGGGTCTAGCCACCCTAGAAAGTCCCTTGATTCTTTTCACACATCCTTCCCTCCCCCAGATGAAGCTAAACTTTCAGTCCTCTAGAGCTCAACTCGTTTTTTCACACCTCCTAACCCTCTTGCATTAGCCCGAATGTTAACTCCATCAACACGTTTCTGTTTCACGGCGGGGTGTGTGCTGCCAGGAAGGCCCTTTGCAATTGAGCTGGTGAATCCTCATAGAGTACATTTCACTTCACAAGAAATTAAGGAACTTCAGCAGGTAAACCACTTCATGACATGGAAATCGTCCTGTTTCTACAGCTCTGTAACTGACTGAGAGTTGCTAATTGTTTTTCTTTTTCTGCTACTACAGAAAATTAATAAGTCATCTAACAAAATCCAAGTCCGTGACTTGCAGCTTGTCACAAGGTAAGGGTAGGCTCACTGGAGATAATTTCAAAAGGGAAGTATCAGTTGTAGATCATGTATCTGATAAGGGAATTATATCCAGAATGTATCAAGAACTCTTACAACTCAATTATAAGGGAACAACCAATTAGTAATAGGGAGATGGTTAAATGGACATGTCTCCAAAGAGGATATATGAATAAACCAATGAATACATTTGAAAATGCTCAATACTTAGGGAATAATTAGGGAAATGCAAATGAAAACCACAAGATCTAACTTCACACTTCCTATGATGGCTATAATCAAAAAGGTGGAAAATAGCAAATGTTGGCAAGAAAGTGGGGAGATTGTAATCTTCCTATATTGCTGTGGGATCGTAAGTGCGGCCAGTTTGGTAAAGAGTTTGGAGGTGTCTCCAAGGGTTAACATATGAACCAGCAATTCTACTTCTAGATATATACCCAAGATAAATGAAAATGTACATCTACACACAAAATGTACATGGATGTTCATGGTAGTGTGATTCATAATAGCAAAAATGTCCATGGATAAACAAAATGTGGTATATCCACAATGCGATGAAATACTATTCAGTAATACAAAGGAATGAAGGAAAAATAAAGGAATGAAGTGCTAATACATACTACAATATGACAAACTTTGGAAACATTATTAAGTAAAAGAAGTCAGACACCAAACACCACATATTGTATGATTCCAAGTTACATGGCATGTCCAGAGTAGGGGAATCTGCAGAGACAGAGTCAATTAATGCTTGCCAAGAGCCAGGGAAATGGGAGTGGGAAGTGACTGTAAAGGGTATGGAGTTTCTCTTCGGGGCGATGACAGTATTCTAAAATGAGATGGTGGTAGTAGCTGCACAACTCTGCAAACATACTAAAGTCACTGGAGTGTATAGTTAAAACAGGAGGGGAATTGTATGTGAACTGTACCTCAATAGAGCCATTTTGAAAGAAAGGGAAATCGGGGGCAAGGCTTGTGTGTATTTTATATATTCAGACAAACTTTGTTTTATTGTTTTTGTTTAGAGAAGCAATAGGACATATGAAAGAAGGTGAAGAAGAAAAGACCAAGACCTATAGTGCCTTAATATGGACAGATAAAGCAATACAGAAGAAAGACATTGAATTCCTAAATGACATAAAGGTAGTTACGTACCCTAATTCTGTTTATTTTATTTTTCCACTGCCTATGAAAGAGTCCTTTGTTGCCTGGTTTATTACCAGCAAGTCACAGAACGTGGGTATTGGGGACCATGAGACCTGTTTTTAAATCCTGCCTCTGCCATTTACTAGTTGAATGGGTGAGCAATTCATCTACCCAGTCTGAGAGGCAGTCTTTTTTTTTAAGATTTTATTTATTTATTTTTAGACAGAGGGGAAAGGCAGGAGAAAGGGAGAGAAACGTCAGTTGTCTCTCCTATGTGCCCTGACCGGGTCCCAACTGGGACTGAAACTGCAACCCAGGCATGTGCCCTGACCGGAAATAGAACTGGCGACCCTTTGCTTTGTGGGGCGATGCCCAGTCAGCTGAACTGCTTTGGTCAGGGCCTTCTGAGAGGCAGTGTTGCTAGTGATTGAGAGCCTGCCTCTGAGGACAGATGGCTAGGGTATGAATCCTACACCTATATTTCTTAATTGTGTGACTTCGGACAAGTGACTTAGCCTCTTCAATTTCTCCATCTATAAAATTAGAAGAATTAAATGAGTTTAGTCACAGAAATCACTTAACAACAGTACCTGACATATAGAAGATACTTGGCAATGCTACTTTTGTATTTGGCCATTTATACAAAAAGAAATAAAAAGCAGGACTTATCTGATAGAGTTGATACCCATACATAAGATTAAGCCCATACATAAAACATGTTATAGATGAATAAAACAGGATAATGTGTAGAGCACAAATTTTCTTGGCACATGCTAGGTTTTCCCTCATATGAGCATATCATTATAGAGGGTCTTCCTGTTTGAATATTTCTTCCCACATGCCTCCACCTTTTCCTGTAATTTATTTTCAGATGCAAGGAATGACCATAAATGGGCACAAAGATGTTCATATATAGTTATCAGAACATTGTTTAAGTGGGAAATATTTTGTAATAATCAGGATGACCTACCAGTGGGGATTGGTTGAATCTTATGGCTCATCTGGATGATGGACTACTATCACCAGGCTGTTGTTAGAAATTATGTGGTAGATGAATATTTATTGACAAGGTTGAAAATGTTCCTGACAAATGGTGAGAGAAAAAGAACAAGCTGTAAGTGTAGAGGATGATACATTGTGACTTAACCACATACACACAGGTATGTGTGTGTGCACGTATGTGTGACTGTGTAGAAAACAAGTTGGCAAAAGATACTAGAAATAGGATTTGTACTTTTGAAAAGTACAAACGCCCAATAGAGAAAAATAGACAAAGGATATGAACAAACAGCTGAAAAAAGAGCAACTTCGGATGGCCAAGATCATTTGAAAAGGTGTTCTACCTCCATATCAAAGAAACAATATTCCTCATCACTTTATTCCTCTGAGATCAATAACATCTATTGGTTGGAGCAGAGAAGAAGGCTGGTTGCATACATTCAGTGGACTGGAAACAAATGAATTTCCTTTAATGAGGAAATGGTAGTACAAGTTGTGATATGTTACAACTGTTTAAAAAGCCTGAAATAGAACGAAGATAAAGGTGGGTCTACATCTGTGCCTTGCAGGAACGCCCATGACATTATGAGGGAACAGTGACAGGCAGAATAACATTTAGAGTGGAAGTGGTTTGGTGAAAACTACACCTGCTTCTAGAAATTCATCTATAAAACAAGGGATGGGCTAGCAGGGGTGTCCAGCCTTTTGGCATCTCTGGGCCACACTGGAAGAAGAGTTGTCTTGGGCCATGCATTAAATACACAAATACTAACGAAAACAGATGAGAAAAGAAAAGGTTTTAAGTAAATTTACGATTTTGTATTGGGCCACACTCATAGCCATTCTGGGCTGTATGCAGCCTGCAGGCTGTGGGTTGGACACCCCTGGGAGCACCCCCTGTGGCCTTCCCGTTCTCAGGCTCTGTGAGTCTGTGTCTAAGGCCTTTTGGCTTTGGGCCCTATTATGTAGGGCCTTTAGAATCATAGTTATACTATAGATAGATATTTTTAAGATTGCAAAACAAATTTTTAAACCTCTATTTTATCACATATGTACAAGTCATTCGGAATGCTTTGGGGAAAATAAACTCATTTAAAAAATAGATTCAGAGTTTGAGGGTAGCTGTAGTGCTAATTCAGAAACAGTACTGAAAGGTGAGTTTTACAGGCACAGCCTAAGTAGTAAAAGGGTTTATTTTAAGGGTTCACATCCCAAGTGGACTGGACTGGTGAGACTAGATACTGCTTGGCTTCTGATAATTTTTTTAAGTATAAGGATTAAAACAGTTTTCAAATATTCCCATTGGTAAAATATATGTGTGTGTGTGTGTGTGTATATATATATATATACATATACACACACACACACACACATACTGAGGCATGCCCCATTCTGAGAGCAAGTCACTTCAAATTTATTACTCTTCTCCTCTCTGTTAAGGGCAACCTACTTACAAGGGGAAAACAATCATCCGTGTGTGTTTATATGTGTTTCTGAACATCCAGCAGTATGGGAACATCAGAGTGCAATGTCAGAGTAGATGAATTGGTTTCTTTTTGCCTGCTAAAATCAATCGGACCAAAAAAGACACACGCGAGTGTGCTGCCCTGAGTGTTATTGAGAAGCAGTGGCGGGTCTGCCAGCTCAGTTAGTGCTTCCTTCCACTGGCTCATGGGCCAAAGTTGTGGGAGTGACTGGACGTAAAGGAAACGGGAGAGGAACACTCCTTGTGCAGCCACCCATTTAAAAGCCAGCTGTTTCTGTACTCTGAAGCAGAGGCCTTATCTCTACAGGTTCCTTAAAAGTTCAGCCTTGTCCTTCTTTTGCTCTTATTGGCCAGAGAAAACCTTATGAAGAGAGTTAATCTCATCAGAACAAAGTGCTATTAAAATTGAGGACTCATGGAATCACAAAGCCCACGAGTTAGTCACGGGAATGTGAACAACAGCATAGGGAATATAGTCAGTAACATCGTAATAACTGTGGTGCCAAGTGGGTAGTAGACCTATTGGGGGGTCAGTTCATAAGTTGTACAAATGTCTGAACACTATGCTGTACACCTGACACTAACATAATATTCAGCATCACCTGTAATTGGAAAAAATAAAAATTAAAATAGCAAAAACCCCCTGTGAGTTAGGAGGGGCTGTTGACTCACTGCTCTGATAAAAAGCAGTCACAGCATTTCAAGTGCATTGTTGTTAGAACTTGTTCTTTCTCGGTAGAGAACTTGGTAGAGGGAAGGCCAGACAGAAATCTTTCTTAATATGGTTTCAGGCACTCACTGATCATGTAAATTAGAAAGGAGTTGTTCCAACAAGAATTGCAGAGCATTTAAAGTTCTTAGGAACCTACATTTCTGGTTATACCCAATATCTATTTTTAAAACTTGAAATTAGTTTGCCTTTTACAACACTAACCTCTGTTTCTTAATTTATATCTTATGACATAAAAGGAAATCTCTGATTGTGAGAAAAAGAAACCCACGTCCCTAAAAAATTCTGAATTATAAAAAGACATGCAGTATTATTATTCTCAAGTAACTTGAACGGGGATAACAAATATTGAAAGTTCCCGGTTTATTGCACACACTTACTTGTAATTATTATATGGAAATACTACCTAAAGCTGTGATGCAACTGCTAATTTTCCAGATACATCCTTTCATGTAACCAGAAAATAACCCTGTGAGCAGGTATATGGTTCTCCCTAAAACGTGCACACTGCCTGTACACACAGGTGAGGCTGCCAATGCCCCACTGACTGCTGCCCGAAATCCCCACCACTAGGGTATTTCGTTGGGTTAGAAAAGAAACTGGTAAGAACACGTCTTTTAGAAGAGCTGTGAAAGCAAAGGGTGGGGTAGCACTCCAGGGTCCTAATCACTTTGTTAAATATTAGAGCAAAGGATACTTTGGAGAACATTTCCCTTGAAGCCTTTTTTAATGGTGTGTGCTGGGGCCCAGGAGGTAAGTAATTACGGGCTAGGTTATGAGAAGCCCCACAGATTGTGAACCTTAGGGTGCTAGTTTCTACCCCGACAGCGACAGAGGGTCGGGTTCTTGGAAGAAAACATCTGTGGTGAGCCATGGGGGGCAAAGCAGGTGCCAAGACGAGCTGCAGTGGGCAGCAAAGTTAACTCTCTAGTTGTGTGTCGTATCCTCCTCTAGGACTTAAAGATCGACCAGAAGACACCTCTCCGGGTCCTGCACCGGAGGCCCCTGGCTGTGCGAGCTCGTATCATTCACTCCATGGAGACACGCTATGTGGATGAGCACCACTTCCGCCTCTACCTGAAGACACAGGCTGGAACGTATCCTTTCAGCTTCCACATGGCAGGAATCCAGCGAGAACCCTTTTGGAGGAGTTCATGCTGCCCTAAAAAAATAGGCTCAACTTAATCTAGGAGGGTAGTAGGGAAAGGATTAAGTTGGAGAATATTTGTGGGGAGGGGCTTGATTGTTTTTTTCTCCATTAAATTCATATTTTTCAAAATGACATTTTAAACCATGAGGCAGCAGTCAGTTCAATGTGATCTTTAAAATATTTAGTGTCTTATAGAATGCCGAACCCATAGTAAGTACTCAGAAGACACTGTTGATTGATTCATTTGCTGTCTTTACACGTTTTTTAAAAATCCTCACTTGAAGATATTTTGTTATTGTTGTTTTTCTTGATTTTAGAGAGGAAAGGAGAGAAACATTGGTGGGAAAAACATCTATCAGTTGCTTCCCGTACGCACCCTGACCAGGGATTGAACCTACAACCCAGGTATGTGCCCTGACTGGGAATCGAACCCACAACCTTTTGGTACACAGATGACACTGCAACCAACTGGGCAACCTGGCCAGGACTGTCTGTTTACATTTTACCAGTCACATATTTATTACCACAGTTGAGTCCTTTCAACTTTTCCGAGCATTTGCCCCAGATGATTAAACACTGATAGCAGATAGGAGTGGCCCTACTTTTACATAATGATCTTTTTTGGCCACTGGTCCATACCGAGAAAATAGGCCAAGGCTGATCACTTGTTGATAACCTGCTTACTCTGCCTTGCACGGTTTTGTATCAAGTCTGAGGTGCTGGCTAAAAAATATTAGAGCTGTTGTCTTATAGAACTGTTGTTGTCTTAGCTTTATTTTGCTTTTTAAAGTTGCTTCTAGTTTTTATTTGTTTCTTGGTTTCATATTTTTTGTGAACCAATAACATGAAGTGATAAAATGCCTTCTAACTAGTATAAAACTAATGATATACTTATGGATATAAGGGGAAAACATGCCAAGTTTTCATCATCAGATAGCATTCTCATCATATGTAATCAGCCTGCCTCTCCTTCCCCACCAACCTCCTCACCTCTCTGTCACTGCTGTCCCACCCCAGGAGTGACCAGGATTCCTCCCTTGAAAACAGGTATAGGTAACTTCTAAAATCTCCTAAATTTTTACCACTTGGAATAAGGGATGGTTTACTTAGGCTGCAGTGTACAGGTCTTTTTATCTTTGTTATTTGGAGCAATCTGCCTGTTATAGATGGAATGTGGATGGGATTTCAAAGAAATTACAGATTTTTTAAAAAATCCTTTTTATCTCATCCCAGCTTTAGTTCTGGTATACTAGGGAGAAATGCAGTGGTATTTGGGAGAAGCTGTTATCTTTTCAATCTCATTAAACTATTTTTACAACCAGCCATGTACACAATACATGCAAGTTAAGGCATTAGTCAAGAGATACTGTTGGGGAAAGCTTTAGATACTACGTGGTTCTACACAGAAGTACGTGAATTTTTCACATATATTGCTCAGTACACTGAACTAGTTCATTTCACTTACGCTCATCCCTCTTGTTATGATTAAGAACCATTCTGGACCTTATAATTGGTTTTTTGGGGGCTTTTTGGTCATCTCCCCTCATCATTGCCACTCAGAAGTAGCATTATCCAAAGAAAGTGAGAAAAAAAGAATGATAGTTGTTGTTAAGTAATTATGAGTTTAGTAAAGAAGACAGTTGCTAGATAATTACATGTCTTATGCTTGAATCAAAGCATTTGATGAAAGAGTGAATAAAGTTTCAGAAAGTAAGGATATATCAGAATATTATGGTATTTTTTAATTCATCTTCTGAGAACATTTTTCCTATTCAAATTATATTCAATTTTTTTCCTAGATTTTATTATTTTCAGAGAGAGGGGAAGAGAGGGAAGAAAGGGGGAGAAACATTGATGTGTGAGAAAAATATCAGTTGGTTGCCTTTTACATGCCCCCAGCCCACAGCCCAGGCATGTACTCTGACTGGGAATTGAACCAGCGACCTTTTGGTTCACAGGCTGGTGCTCAATCTACTGAGCCACACCAACCAGGGATATATTACATTTTTATACTAAGTGCTGGTTAACAGATCACAACATAATGGTGAATGAACTTTTACTGAATGTTGGCAAAAACACCTTTCAGATAAAGATTGTCCAGGCTGTAGTAGAGTCCTGTGTAAGGAGTATTAACATAATCTTTTTGATAAGTGATACCAGGATTAGTCATTGACTTCAAAATTTGAGGACCTATGAGCAAAACACGAAGTTGCCCCTTTAAAAAGGAGAGAGAATTTACTTAATCCTCTTGCTAACCATGTTTGCTGAACAACTAGAACTTAGGTCCTCTAATAGTCCTTCTGAAGAGCCTTCTTCAGACAAAATTGTCTTATTTTCCCTCTCATCCTATTGCCATGTGTCACTGGGTCATGTTACAAGGAAAGCCATCACTGAAGTCACTCAGTAGGACTGGAAACCTATCATCTGGCAGATACTGGCTGCTATTATTGAAAAATGGGACTAGAAAGATGTCAATGAGGTAGTTATGGCAAAGAAAAAATAGCTGAGATTAAAAATATATATTATATAATATATATTTATAATATATGCATTAGGTTGGCCAAAAAGTCTGTTTAGTTTTTTCCCCATAAATAAAAGACACATTTTTCATTTTCACTTAGTAACTTTATTGATTTATATATTTTGAGTATGTCGACTATCTCCTGTGTGGTAGAACATTGATTGTTCTCAATGTCTTGATTGGTTCGCTATCAGCTTTAACTGGTCTACCACCTGTGGAGCATCACCCAGAGAGGAATCTCCAGCACAAAACTTCGCAAACCACTTTTGACACGTTCAGTCAGTCACAGCACCATTTCCATACACTGCACAAATCTTTTTGTGTGTGTTTCAGTCAAATTTTTACCTTTCTTGAAATAATAAAGCATAATATGCCAAAAATGTTGCGGGTCTTCTTCTACAATCAAAATTAAAATGGTTGCACAAAAATTCACCAATTTTTATTTTTTTTTAAATGCATGCTGATATGTCAGCTGTCACAATCAAATTAAGTTAAAAACAAGTAAGGGCTACTAAGAGCCATCTTATGGAAAAAAACAAACTTTTTGACCAACCCAGTAAATATAGCATTTCTCTACAGTTTCTTTTGAAAATCCATACCCAATCCTTGGCACTTGGAGGTGAGCTAAAGAAAAAAGAAAATGATGACTCTTGGTAAGTTTGTTGTAATGTCAACACAAGTCCCAGGTTCCCGTGTTGGCTGCCAAGCTGGTAGGAACCAGCTTGCCGCAGCTTATTTTCTAAGATGTATGTCACAAGTCACAGCTCAGAAATAACCTCCCTTTTGTAACATTTCTACTTTTGTTATTTCTCTTTCACCTATCAAATCTCACCAAACAATTGGTACTGCATGGCTATGTTATTTTTCCTTAAACAAACTCCAGCTACATTAAAGAGTTTGTACATGGAGACTTCGGGAGAACCAAGCCGAACATTGGCTCTCTGATGGATGTGACTGCAGACATTCTTGAGCTGGATGTTGAGGTAAACCATTTTATTGTGGAAATGCCCATTTGCACCTTGAATTCAAAAGTATGCTTCTTTGGCATTAAACCAAATAGTACTATTCACCTTAAGAGGTATTCAAAAATGGTGAGAATCTTATAATAGCATTATAATGCAGGGAGGGTCTATCTTGGAATTTTTATATCTTAAAAAAACAAGGTCTTACTTATGATCCTTGCAAATATGTAGCTAACTTATTGTTCTTTACACATGACATGAGATCTAAACCCTTAAAACAAGCATGGAAATGAAGTTGTTAGTGCCCTTCCTATGTCCTTTGACTCTGTACTTCATTCCCTTACCAATTTTGACTTACAAAGAATTTAAGGCAGCCTATTCAGAAATGTATGTTCAAGACAGGTAGGGAATGCGATGAGCCAATGGTTATTAATGGAAGCAGTTCTATGGACCCCTAGGATATGGTCCAAATTCTTCACTCTTATAATCTGAATTGGAACAAAGTTAACTTTCTAAGTAATTGGAATGGACAGGATGGATCTTTCAGGATGTTCCCCATAAGTATTTTTCTCATTTGAGCACCAGCAGGTATTGAGTCCCGAGTTGTGCTCCCATTAGGAATAAAGTCCCTCCTCACACCCACCTCTCTAATTTTGGGAGAGGCTGACATTTTGTACTTGGAACTTGTACCCGTTATAAAAAGAAGTGGATATAGTTGCCTAGGGTAAAAGTAGCTATGGTAGTCCAGAGATCACTGGAGCATTATCACCTCACCGGCAGTTCTCTTGAGAGCTTTCAGATGAGATCGTACTCAGCTCAGCCGGTGATAGCATCTTCAGTGTTGCAGGTGGCCTCAAAGAGAATATCATTTGGACAAAGACACTTTCCTGTTAAAGAAAACCCCAGTTGCACTTGTCTTCTTTACCTTACTCTGTAGAACAGTTTAGGAATGTCAGAGTTACAGACCAGTGTTTCTTAGCTCTGATTGTCCATTAGAATCACTTGGAGAGCCTTTTCAACCTTACAGCATGCCTGCCCTCCCCTGTGCGTGACACATGCTGATTATGATCAGAAAGGTTTAGTTGTCAGGCTTGAGAAACCACCCATTACCTTATATATGGGTGTTGGGTATATGGCTATATTCTGAAACAGTACCAAAATATTTTCTTGGGGTTTGTAAAAGGTACACATGTACACATGCAATACTTACTTGGGCTTTTGTAATAAAATTTTTCTGAATCTGGTATGTGAGGTGACTCACTGATCAACTTAAAAATCCAAGTTTTTAACTTTACATCTCAAACAACACAGTACAGCGGATTTTTAAAAAAACATTCTCCTAAATTAGGCCCTCTAGAGTAGTTAAGATGAGGTGCAATTTAATACTTCTAACCCCTGGAACATGGCACAAAATAGTCTGGTACTGTAATTTCATTTGGTTTTGTTTTAAAAGAACTAGACCAGGGCGAGTAGAAATAGGGGAAAAGGAAAAGGATCAGAAGAATAAAAGTTGCTGAGATTTCAGAGGGAAAGTTGGTATTGCCACCTAAATGTTCACTTTTAACTTAGCTACTTTTGCTAATTAAAAAATTATAAGTATACTCTAGTCTCTTATCAGTCAAAAGGCACAATTAATAACCAGTTGAGTAACCAAATACTTAATAAATTCAGCAGTAGACTGCAGACCCAAGAATCCCAAGGCCTAGAATTGGGTTTAGGATGTTAAATTGTATTCATTGGCTTTTTTCTTCAAACGCGATTTCTTCTTTTATAGTAATATTAGGAGTATTAAATTTATACAGCATTATCAGCAAGTGCTTCCTAGAACAGCAATATGTTTTAATGACTTGTTTTCTTCCTTCTAGTCCGTAGATGTTGACTGGCCCCCTGCTCTGGATGACTAGCTTTCAAATTTGGAAGCAGAGTAGGGTTTCATGGCACGATGTGGACGTCCATTCAGGATACACTGTAAAACGGCTGTTTACTCACCATAACGGTGTCTTGGAAACTATTTGGATCATGTTGATCTATTTATTTTTAAACTTGTAACATCTCAGGATCCACATATAGTATGTGTATATTGTGTGTTACATTGTTCTAAGGATGTCTTAACGATTTTTCTTGTTCCTTCTCCAACCCCCATGAGCCAAAACTATGAATAATGAAACCATTCTCTATCTTAATTCTTTCATTTAGAGAGGTACACAGACAGGATGCATTCTCTGATAATCTTAAGAAGCTGTAATTTCTTCCAGCAAAACTCCCTTTCACAAGAGAAATACCACCTTTAAAATCATGTTCTAAATTTTTTAAATGATTTAATAAGCTATGCCTATATTTATACAGCACAGTATCTTATAATAAGATATCAAATGCAAATCTGACACCATTAATGTTTTTCCCAGTAAGCTTCTAGCAAGCTATTACCAATAGAGGTACTTTTGGTGTGATTTATCACAAATGCTAATGACTTCAAGTTACTATTTTGACAATCTAAAATTGTCTACCTTTCCCGGGGAAGGAAAGTAAAACCTTAGGAATCAAGGCTTACCATGGTAAGAGACTTTAAAAAAGCTTTTAAATAAGGAGACACAAGTGCCTTCAATAACTTCAATGCCAGGGATAAGATTTTGAAAAACTGAAATTGCCAAATGAAGGTAAGCTGATATTATTCCAGAGTGCTTCAATATATTATCTAACCTCAAACATCCTCATCAGGTAGATAGGATATCATCATCACCACTTTATAAATATGAAAACCAAAGAACAGAAGTTAAATGATTTAACTAAAATTGTTAGTTGCTTTCCTATCTAAGACTAGAACTTAAGTTTCCTGGTCTGTAGGTTCTTTCTAATAAGCCTTACTATTGAGCACATAGTGTATGAAGGCAGCAGCTGAGGATGTCATTTACATGCACATAACCATGAGAATTGACTTTGGGAATTTAGATGCCAAATCAAGGAGCTTACCCCCAAATAGCCCAAGTATATTTCATATGATCTCATATGATTACCATTTGTTAGTAAGTTAATCAATTGATACTATGAAGAGGAAAAACATTAAATAAACAAAATCTGAAGAAAATGGCTGAGTCATTAAGAGAAAACTTTCAGAAAGGAGTCTCATTAAAATTTCACACTTAAGTGTAATTTCTGTCAGCCTGATCCAACTGTCTGAGCTTATTTTACATGTGTCACTTGGACAGTTATTGGATTACTCAGTTTCCCTCTCTACATTAAACACAATTCATAGATACTAAGATGTATTATTCATTACAAAAATCAGGAAAATGTTTTAATTGACATGAAATTTCATAATGTGAATAATAGCAATTTTTTTCACTATTTTCAATGCCATAAAGTGAGAAAGATAATAAAAATTAACTTTTGATAAAAAGGTAAGAACTTTTGTGTGCATGTTTCTTGGTTTCTGGGGAAATTTTGCTACAAAAGAGATTTAAGAACTTCCATAGCCAGCTTAAATTAGAAGACTTCTATCTCTTAAATTTCTATCCCTGTGGTTATGCAAAATTTCAAGAAAAGAGTAAACTTTAGTTGTAAGTACTTGTTCCAAATGTTCATAGAATTATGAGCCACAGATTAATGTAGATCTTTGTTTATGCAGAACTCATAACATTAAGTGATCAAAGTATTATAGTTTGTTTTGCCTATATAAAAACATTTTAAAATTAGTTTTGTGATCTCTTATTGCTTTAAATTAAATCTTTTAAATAATACTTAGAGAAAAGGTCATTTGTACTGCTTAACATTTCTGTCCCAAATATAGTCTGTGGTTTAGTTTAGGAAAAATACCAACTCTAAATACCTGGAAAAGTAAAAATAAATAAATAGAAGTTGGGAAAATGAAAAATTTCCTAAATAAGATAACTGTTGCATTTTCAAATCATGTAGAATTAAGTTATTAGTTAAATTTCCATTTCCAAAGAGTGAAACATCTTACTTAAGTAGATATTTTCTTTTGGAGCTTTATTCTTTGATTTTTAAGTCCACATAAGAGAATGAACTTTGATACAAGCTTTTCTGAGTTAATTTTTCTTAAGTGGTGCCTTTATTATGAAAAATACTACTTTTATGTTTTTTCATTTTGAAATAAGTTCAAGTTTTGCAAGAAAAGTGCAAAGAAACTTTTTCCCCTGAACTATTGAGCCAGCAATGGCCTATCACCCCGAATACATTAGTGTGTAATTCCTACAGACAAGGTCATTGTTCTGCTTCATTCACCACAGTGTAACACAGAGTGATCACCAAGATCAGGAACTAATCTGATGTTACATAGTCAAGGGATTATGCTTTGCACTTAGTTGTCTTTTTAGTCTCTGACAGTCTGAAACAGTTCACCTGCCCTTGACTTTCGTTATTTAAACACTTTGATGATTTGAGTCCAGTTATTTTGTAGTTTGCTCCTCAATTAGAGTTTGCCTGGTGTTTCATTAATAGATTCAGGTTGTACCTTTCTAGCAAGAATAACACAAAAGAGATGGTATCTTCTTCGTGTATCTTATAAAAAAATAGGATAAATATTATCTTTATATAACAATTTTATATAATTGTGTCACACAATTTTAATTTGGGCTTTTACCAATGATTGGGCTTTGATCAGTTAATACAAGTAGTGTTTGTCAAGCCCTTCTACTTTTCCCCCCTTTTGATTAATAAATATAGAATCATTCAACTTTCACTTACTAGTATTAGCATTCATTGATGACTTTCAACTGAATCGATTTTAACCACGATTGTCAAATTTCAAATGATTTTCTAATTCCTTTAACATTTATTGGTTGATATTCCGTAGAATAGGTTCTCAATTGGGCAGAACTTTTCCTTCTTGTGGATTCATGGCTTTGTTTTATTTGATTGGTTATGATCTGCTACTCACATTTATTTTGATTTCTAAGTACTGATTTGGTTGCCTCATGAAACTGAGTTCTATATCCTTTTGACATGTCCCTATTATTCTTGGAGAAATGTTCTTAGTTGTTTCTAATACAAAAGAACACTCCAGGCTCATCTTGTGTTTCATCTTCACCAGCCCTAGAGTGGGCTATTTCACTATGAGGAACTAGTTCTTTTTAGTGGAAAATGATATTTGGAGACCAAAATGTGGGCACTAGGTATGCTCATTGCTGTGTGGCATTGCTGCTCCTAAGCCCTCACATGGCATGCACACACACACATACTTACCTCTATGTATTCTTTTTAAAAAAAGATTTTATTTATTTATTTTTAGAGAGAGGGGAAGGGAGGGAGAAAGGGAGAGAAACAGCGATCCATTGCCTCTTGTACACACACTGACCTGGGACCGAACCTGCAGCCCAGGCACGTGCCCTGACTAGGAATCAAACTGACAACCTTTCACTTTGCAGGATGATGCCCAACCAACTGAACCACACTGCTCAGGGCACCTCTATGGATTTCTTTATGTATGTTGAAACTATGAGTTACACCAGTACTTCCAATTGCACTTACTCTACTGTTCTCTCCCTTTCCACATTTGTCATTTCTTTCATTGAGAGTGAGAAATCTGGCTCCCATTAGCTCTACTGTATGATCTGAATGAATGGTCTGACTTAATAGATCATTCCCCTTTGTAAACAATCTATCACTGCATCCTCATTTCAGATCACGGAGACACTCCTCCCTCTCACCCTCACATGTTTTCCTTGGGCTCCACGCACTGTAATCCCACATTGCGCCAGTACTTTCACCCACTGTGGTAATATCTACCTATACCTTGCTCAGAATAAGTGAATGACTTGTCCTCAGTTATTCAGGAAGGAAGAGAAATAGGCAGGAAATAAGTCAGGAAGGCAGAAAATAAAAACCTTTTAAAAAATCATTTTAGTACTCTGTAAAATTATCTGTCATTTCAAAGGACAGTTATATATTCAAGTATATTCAGTTATAGTGTTTCATTAAAATGGCTAGTGTTGCTAAGCAACCAAAACTAGCTTTTTCTGTGAAGATGCCATAGATACAAAGAAAACCTCTTTGATATTTTTAAATGATCTTTAAATTACTTATTTTTTTAGAGAGAGGGAAAGGGAGGGAGACAGAGATGGAGAGAAACATCACTATGTGGCTGCCTCTCGTGTGCCCCCGACTGGGGACCTGACCTGCAACCCAGGCATACACCCCAACTGGGAATAGAACTGGTGACCCCCTGGTTCATAGGCTGGCACCCAGTCCACTGAGCCACACCAGCCAGGGCTCTTTGATATTTTTAAAGTCAAATAGCAACAACATTTTATTAAGAATTTTAGAATTTTTCCATTTATTATATTACCAAGAAAAAAAATCACTGTTTACAAAGATATTACAGAGGCAATATTCTGTACAATAAAGGGTACTGACATTTTAAAAATAATTGTATCTTGATACAACACTTAACAATTAAATAATTAAACAGTACCTGAGAACTTTAAAAAAAATTTCAGCGCATCTAAATTCATTAGTCACTAAAAAGCATATAAACATATCTAAAACAGTCCAAAAAATGCAGTAATAGTGCCATTCCATGGGGGTCTACAGTAATCAGTTACAAGTATTTTTAAGTACATTCTTTTAAAACATTATTTCTAAAGGG